>JARKHS020011574.1:0-27945 GCA_030143305.2 Amblyomma americanum | reverse complement strand
CTAGATGAGCTGCATTTAAGCTAGCGCTACATATTTGTTCCTTGATTGCTGCTGCTTGGTTGAAGTTCCAGCTTCTGGAAGAACGAGTGGGTGCAGTAATTTGTTTTTGCATGAAGTGCAGGCTTGGCGGAAAGGCAGGGCCGGTCTAATTTTCTCCTGTATATATCAGAACAGTGTCACCTCAAGAGTGACCTCTCCAAGAGTCACCTCTCCTGGGTCCAAGTTTTGTTAAGAGAATGTTTTCGATAGGTAATACTCCAAAGGAAAATTAGGTTATGGCCTATTTCACAAAGTAACTGCGGTTGCATGTTACAGAGAGTTTGAAAGCGCTGTTCTGACAGTACTTACGTCCAGCGAGCAGTACGCAAAAGAGGCCATAAATCTAGAACATGAATCATGGGTAAATAAACGAGCCAAACATCAGCCGCTTCAATATTCGGTCCATCGAATTTTAGCTTATTGCCATAAATTGCGAAACTAGACTGGGGACGTCTCTCGACCAGAATGGCCCGGAAAGTGCATTAGTAAGAATATACGCCACTGCAGTGAAAGAGGAGAGGTCGGACGGCGGGGAAGGAGTTGCGGTGTGATAACACATGACTGATGACATTATGGCGGGACACTGACCCTGGGGTTCTTACTTACAGGCGGCCACATAATAACGACGGCGTGACGTCCTGGCGCTGACGTCGAGGTAGGCCATGATGATAATATAGAAATGAGAAAGAAAAAAGGAAGAATCGAAGAGAGGGAGTGAGCAGAATACGAGAGAAATTGAAAAGAGTGGGCTTAATGACGCACGTCCGGCAGTGGCCCGCCCTCTTGCAACAGCATTCGGAAAGCTCTGCCGATGTCCGTATTTATGGTGCACACACCAGCGCCCCGTCGAGTGGCCTAAGCGTCGCCTGAGATGTTTCGCGCATACACTCTACTGGGCCCTCATAAAAAGTGTAACAAAGCACGCTTCCCTCCCTGAACACCCTCGTGACGTTTACTGCAGCTCAACACATCAGAAAGATGACCGGCGTCTCCTTCTCTTCATGCATCCCACTGAAACGTTCATCCCACTCAGGGTTCAGCCCGGATGGGGGCTCTTACTTGCGAACGCCACTAGCCAGTAAATTTGGCTTCACTGTGTTTGGTGAAACATTATTACTGCTCGCGACATTTCCTAAGGAGAGACAAGAACAGCAGCTCGACCTAGTGTTCCACTCTCCCGTGCTCGACCTAGTGTTCCACGCCCGCCCCCTTCCAACACGCCTAATTTAGAAGTCATAATAAGATCGAGGGAGCGGAGGATATTGACACACACACAAAAAAAATTGGAGAAGACATTTAAGCTGCGCCTCGAAGGTATGACGCAGTAGCGGTAATGAGTTAACGCCCATATATGCCGAATTTCTCATTCACTACGTTACATTTATAGATCCCTGGAAGTCCTCATACTCCTCTTGACGCAGTGGCGCAGCCATTAATTGATGCGCAACTGCTCTGCGATGGCAGGTACTGCCATCGGTAGTGCTTTATGAAATGTTAAGGGCATTTGGGACGTAATGGGCAGCTGAAAAAAATGAGAGGTGAACTGCCTATAGTTGGCAGCCCACATGTAGAGCTACCGTGGCCCGGACGGATCGCTATGCAGCAGCTGATCCAGCAGACGACCGCACATCCGCACAGCGCCTGCCTTCCGTAGACAAAACACCAGCCGCTGGGAATTTTATGGGGGTTTTGGCCCAGCTGTAAGACCTGACGCGGTCCGGATGGACCGCTATGCGGGGACGCGGCCATCCCCACGGTCGAGACACAGCACAGCGCCTGCGGTTCGGGACGAGCCGCTAGCCCAACAACCGGAGGGTTCAGGCGTGGCGCCCGGCAAGGGCGTCCCCATGCTGGCCACTAAGGCCAAGATTATGCTCCAGCCTCCCATCATATCCCTAACCCGAAACAGGAGGCCCACAAAGGACTTTCTGTGGTACTTGTGAGACCCAATTTGCTCTTTCCTGAAAATCTCTCGCGACCAATCACCCATTTAACTGCCGCCAGCCTCCCAGTCCGGTCAGCAGATTTTGATGCCGAAACAGGGCACCCTGGCTGGACAGGGTGGCCGCCTGTGCCATCCTACGCCGGCCGGTGTTTCTCTCAGAACGCCGACGACGCCGCCACCGATGAGGACAATCCCGTATTTCCTGCTGAATGGGATCCTTAATGATCTCGCATTAAAAGAGGACACATATACTGTAAATAGACACTTATGATTTGATATCTTGAAATTCTGAGTATTGTTACAGGTCTTATTTACAGGGGTGAGTCGACCTGAACTTTGTGCGTTAGCGCGTAGATGGCGAGCTTCTTGTGCGTCCTCCACTTTGTTGTTTCTCTAGCGAGCGTCGCGTGACACCGCTTCGCAGACGAAGCCCCCTGTGGCAGTCAATCAGGGTCCTGAGAATGGCAGAGCTTCACCCCTGCGACATGCACAACTTGTGTTTTCCGAGAGCGCCGACATTGTGAACATTGACAAGACACCACTTAGTTCAGGTCACTGATCCGAGCGATCACAATCAACAGGCCTGTGTATTGCAATAGCAGCTTCTGGGACAAACCACGGTTGCGGAAAGGAGTCCACAGTCATATTAAGTCGCCGGGCAGGTAGCAGACATCCTCGCGCCGGCGATCGTAGGGCTGCGTAGAGCGGTCCTGCGAGGCCAGAGTGCGTAGCCGGGCGAGCCTACGGAGACAATTAAAATCTGAAAACACAAATAAAGTGTCGCTATTGCATACAGCGGCGAACCTGCTCCCGACCACCTCAGTGCTACTGTACTAAATGATACTTTCATTAAGTCGCTTCCTTCATCCAATGTGATCCAACGTCCCTATCTCCAACTGCTCGATCATTGCGCGATGGATCCCACCATGTTAGACTTGCGCCGCATCATAACGGTTATCAATTGGAAACTAACATCTTCTACCAGAATTTATGGCATAAATTAATAATTTATACGGAACGCTAAATGCATAAATGCATGATGAAATGCATATTCTCAAAATCGTATCATCATGGTGCACTACGGAAGACTGGAGGACTGTTGTGGTCATACAAGTACATAAAACCAGAGATAAACATAATCCATCTCACCATTTACTCATATCCTTGAGATCAGTAGTATGCAAAATAATTGAACATATATGTAGAGTGCTTGTGAATTTTCTGGAGGATAACAATTTCTTCTCTCAAAGACAGGATGGCTTCCGAAAGTTTTTCTGATGTGACATTCAGCTACTTTCCTTCATTTACGACTTGCACTTCTATTTGGACTCCGCTTTTTCATGTAAGCGCATATTTCTTGACTTATATAAAGCATTTGATAAAGTTAATAACTCACTGCTATTGCATAAACTAAGTCAGCTGAGCATTGTCCCGGCAGTTCTTATCTGGATCTGCGGATTTTCTTCTTCTTGTGTTGCATTTGTCAATTATTGACGCTAATTTCGGTACTCTACAACTTGGTTCTCAGGCTCCTCTAGGGTCATTACTTGGCCCCCTTACCTTTCTTTATCTTCTATACTGCTGTGAATAGCCCTTACCCTCTCTAATGTACTCTGTATCCTGAGAGTAAAATAAACAAATAAATTTGTGTGGCCAAGGAGCATACCCGAAGGAGGGGCGAGGGTGAATGTAAAACGGGAAGTGCTAACTGGGATGCTCCCCCCCCCCCTTCCCGGCAGATTGAAAATTCGGCGCCTACGGTAGAGAAGGCCATACTCAATTAGTCTCATTTCAAGGGCTGTGACGAGGCACATAGTGTCGTCCTTGCGCATGCACTTGAGATGTCCAGCCACATGTCATACCATACCATAGATATTGAGTACGGACGTGCGCAAAACGGCAATGGAGTGGGTGGGCGTGCCATCATGCAGGTGCATATTGTACACCGCTGGTCTTAACAAAATGCTCGACCACAGTGATGGCTGTTTGTAGGGCTTGCTCTTTATCTGCGAGGGATTCTCGGGTTGAGATGCTAATGCCATCCGCAGAGATGGCATATCCAGTGCCGGAGAGTGTGGATAGTTGACGGGCGAGAGGGACAATGGCTGTAATGAATGGAAGTAGTGACAAGACAGCCACTTGTGGAATGCCCTTGTCAGGTGATGTGTGTTGAGATTCAAAACGAACCTCTCGACTTTAAGCGTCTTTAGCGCCCATACTTCTCCCACCTCATAAGAAATAAGACAATGCAGTCGCCGTCTCTTGGCGGCAGATACAGACGAACACTTTTCCAAACGTCCATAGACTACATCTCATAGAGCCAACATTGTACACGTACATGTGTGCCTGATGCGAGGCCCACACTGCATTCTTCTATAATTTGTGCGGATTTTGGGCCAAGCCAAATACTCTACAGACGCCGAACACATCTTTTGAGCAGTGGGCGGCGCTGCGGACAGCGATAACCAGGAGGACCAATGGGCCCTTTTCCAACAGGTCCGGAGGGCAGCTCGAACTAGTGGACCCCTGTATTCTGGATCCCATCCATAACCTCAAGCAACTATTGTTTGTTTAACCCAGTTTTTCCCCCTCCACATCTCAATTGCAATTGAAAAATATTATGCCGTGTAAAAGATTTCACTTCATTTACGTGGTGTGCACTCTTGGCGGCCGACATGTGGTGCCATTCAGTTGCTGACGTCGTGGACAGCTTTGCATAGATGTCGTCAATGACAGTTTGAATGGATCTAGAGTTAGCACACACTAGCAAGATTTCCAAGATTGGGACGTTTGAAGGGTCAAGGAGACGCTCCGAAAAACACAAGTCCAGTGTGTGCAAATGGCACCGACTATTACTGAAAAAGGTCCCATGCTGACGGAGAAAGATCAAACTGGACGCAGCGACGAATAGCAATTCGTCGCAAACATTTAAATATTTGGACTGTTAAGAGCAGAAATCTGGTTTACAAGGATGCAGTGCGTGCCTCTAGTTACAAAACAGAATTAGCAAAGATTTTTGGAGGGCTCAGGTTGATGCGCAACGCCTCTAGCTCCAAGAAAAGAAGGCATAGTTGATACGCACACGCTGTAGAGAACAAAAAAAACGTATTAAAAAAGTCATGGACGTATACATTCCGTAAATCTCAACAGGCGAGTGCCTTTTAAAAGATGAAGTTTATTGCTCAGCCCGCGCACGATGCCTACCGCGTGCAATCCTTTCGCAGATACCTATATGGGCCCGCCAGGGAAGTGAATCCTTGTATATAACCTCTAAATGCTTAACGGTCGACGATTAAGGAACTGCATTGTGTTGGTAAGAAATAGATGTAATAATTGGAGTTAAAGCGGAAAAGTGTAAACTCGCTTGTTATCATTGAAGGAGAGGTGAGTTCCGCTTAGCCACGGCACCGTGTTTTTTCCATACTTCTTCATCATCCCGATATTTCTTATACGTTGAAAGCGGGTCAAAAAGAGTGTAAATGGCGTTGCAATTGCGATCGCTGGGTGCGTACTCATGTGACATCTCTATCACCCTGCAATATCTGCCTAATAGGCTTGTGCTGAAGAGTATAACGCGTATGTTTAATAGCGCATTTTCGCAGATCAGCAGAAAGAACTTAAAAAAGCAGTTAGACTATTGTTTCATTGAAGAACAGCACAAGGTTCAGTAATTTGAACTCGGACGCGCTGAGATCAAGGAGCCTCGCACTTTTACAGGTGTCAGGAATAAGCGTGATGGATTAACTTGGAAATTTAGAAGTCAAATGCGAAAACATTAATTAGTCCTTGAGAGTCTTCTTGAGTTCGGAGAAAAAAGAACAAAGGTTTATATAAAGTCGCTTGCCGCTTACGAACGAAGATAGCAACCCTAACTAGGAAATCTCGTTGATCTTTTCTACTCCTCGCGCTCGCGCTCTGCCCGGTATTAAAAGGATTTATTCCGTGCACAAAGAAGACGTAGTTCGATTCGAAGACTTTGCCACGGAGGGAAAAATTGCATCTGCTCTATCAAGAGAGCTAGAAGAAATGCTGGGAACAGACAGCGGGAAGGCAGGACGAAAGCGATTTAAACGGCTGCTAATAAAGACAGAACGAAAACAACAATAGAGCCAGGCTAAAAGAAAAGGAGCGCATTCACTGGAAGGAAAAGGGGCAAAAGCGAGCCGACGGGCACAACGCCGAGCTGGTGAAAGAAGCTCTGCGCAGTGAGGAGAAAAAAATGGAGGAAATAGTACAGTATGAGGCCCATAGATAGCGTATAATTTTCTTTAATGCGTAAGAATATGGCAGAGGGCTTGCGATCTGCGGCGCCCCAATCCAGAAAAGAGCTCACCTACGGGATATCATATGAGGGAACCAATTATTGTCGACGGGACAGCCACAGGAGGCCACATCAACGCCGTCTGGTGGCTGAAACTTTTTTCTGTTCGCACTTACTTACGCCATATTTCAGCGCTCTTTTGCCCTTCACTCGAGTAAGCTGCCCAGATGCAGCTTGCGGAAAAACATCATGCAGGATGCGTTTTTCATGATGCTCTCTCCTCGGACCACAAGTTGCCAGCTCTGGATTGGCCTTTTCAACAACAGAAATTGGTGGGTCTGGCAAAGGTACTTTGAAATCTTTCAATTACAATTTTGTTGAAATTATCTGTGGAATATCGTCTTAATTTAATGTCGTTTTTGAACCTTTCTCTCCTTAGTTATGTTATTATAGCTTGACTACGCGATCTTACGCTTTTGGATGTGATGGACTTTGTACCTAAATAACAGTACTTAAAATCGCTACACTTGGGCAAGCGGTAAGTGGGAAGACACACATTGGCGGAAAAATGCGTAAATTGTGCTCGTGTTCAGGACTCTCGGTATTCATTTAGTACTCAGTTGAAGGACCAAAACACGCGGCTTTTACTGGCGGCTTTCTCTTCTGAATTTACATATCGGTTCAGCTAATAGAAACTGCACAAGGCCTGAGAAATCAGCGGATGATGCCTTAGCAACAATTATGGAAACATAAATACCGGCAACGAAAACGTTCTCTTATTTGCAGAAATAAAACCTTAACGAATCGCTTCTCTCAACATGTCATACTGCATCCGCTTGGCAAGAGTTTGTCGCTGATATAAGCATGCAAGAATGAATGCTTATCAGCTTGCAGAAAAGGATGCCGTACTTAGAGACAAGTACCATTCTTAGAAGGTATATGTGACGTGAAACATTGAGAGGAGAAGTAGAACAAAACCTTTTCATCAAGTGTGGAGCGGGTAATATAAAGAAACATAAATCAGTTGAGACTTAACGGAAGGCTTTGAGAACCACTGGGAGCTAGACTAAGTTCAAAAGCTTAACTCCGTGTTTCCACGCGATAGGCGAACTGCAATACAGAACTACAGAACAAGAGATGAAAATCCGCGTTCTTCGGAGAAAGTCTTCTCGTCTTCAGACATTATTTTGTCCCGGGCATGCAACAATGGCTGCGCACTGAAAACAATTGGGGAAAACTTGAATGTGAGGCAGCCGTCCGCTTTTATTCTCGTTTATCTGAACGGCGCACCTATCTGACGAGAGCGCGTTTTCGCAGAGTTTATCCGCCAGGCCAGCATTGATAAGCGATCATTCAAATTACGTTGTACTTTAATAAACTTGGTCCCGACGGAATTGAGAGCTAAGAAAATGATCCCTGTTTGTTCCAATTGACTTCACCCGCTAAATTTCTCACAATTCGGGAACGAGGCTTGAATGACGAGCTGCAGTATACGTACGGAAACACGAGTCAGCGGCAACGGGCAGTGGATTGCGCAATGAACTACTTTTGCGCGATTACGGAAGCCGCAACGTACCTGAATTATTGCTATTTCAAAAAAAATAACTAAACTGCTCATGAGCAAACATCCCTGGTGTCGCGCAGTGCACACTGTTTTCGTCCTAAACGTTTTGTAATGTCAGGCAAGTAAACTACTGGAATTCATGCTGCGAAAGCAATGGAAGAAAAGTAACCACATCACTCGGCGACACGAGCTGTAGCAATTAGCTGCTTGATTTTTTACGCTAGTGACTGTCTACAGGACTTAAGAGCTGAGTGCATGGCGAGGTCAGTAAAGCGGCATGTGTGCACGGTTTTAGCGTACGAAAATTACGTGGTCAACGATGGACACCGTAGTATATGAATTCGGATTGACAGCCACTGAGGTCCAGCGCAGACGCATTTTTTATTATGTCGGTGCCATCAAGATGGTCTTGCGCTGTAGCGACTTGATCCCCCTTCATTGGATCCAGCATGTGAACAAAGTAGCCACCGATTGAAGCTATTCACGCTGCTGCTCACTCCCCGTCCTTCCGAGTGACACAGACAGCTGTGATACCCTGCAGTGCTCCAGAGGGGAGAGCAGTGCCGACGAATCTGAAGTTCCCTCACCCGGAATGCCATAATAAGTTCCTTTACTGAGAGCTACATCAACACCGAGTACACCTACAGCAAGGAAGGCCCCAAAACGAACGAGGAAAGCGATACGCACGATTCCTGTGGTCGCTACCGACGAAAGGCAACTTAACTGACAGGAAATCTATATACAGCTCGACGCTATCGTTCCCAACAAGCAACAGTAGCTGGGAGTGAATGGCGGCAAAAATGTAATCGCAATAGACGTCGATACTGCGACTTCACTGGGATCTCAGCGCAACATCACGATGCTACTGGCACGAATATACGCAGTTTTATTGGTGACGGCAAACCGCGGTATGAACTGAGTAACCTATGAGATCGATCTAGCAAACCAAATTGACGAGTTGCCTACAGGGATGAAGCCTGCAAAGGAAGGCTTCGTTATTCTTAGCGTATCACGACTGTCTGCGGTCACAAGTCATGGCACCCCAATTTCGTCTTGTTGTGCAGCCGTATATGTCGAAACCACTGCTGAGTTGCAGATGCAGGAGAATGGGCCACGTCACAGGGCTTTGCGGCTGTGCGACGTTGTGTGTGTGTGTCTCGGTGGGCCGAACCTTGCAAGGCGAAGTGCCGATCCGTTTGAACTTCCGCGGGCCTCATGACACGCCGTCTAAAGAGCGCCCATATATAAAGAAAAAAATTTGCTTTGTGAAGGAAATCGTGTAGGACAACGCTTCATATCTTAAGGTCGCTTCGAACGTCAGGAAAGGGTGGTCTTGTTGCGAGTGGCTTTCAAGTAGTTCTGTTGCAAAAATCTTTCCAGCGGCATCTCCGTATAAACCTCTTCTCCAAACACCTAGCCCAAACATGCTCCGGTTTACTACTCCTGAGCAGGATGTGCTAAAATCGTGGGCTGAAGCAGAGTGGCGCTGCCCAACATACGAGTAAGCAGAACGGCGGAACCTCTGTGGCGACATTGTTATTTATTTATTTGGCACGTACTGTTGGCCTCGCTTTGAGACCGTAACACGATCGGGTTCGCATACATATGACAAATTGCAAAATAAAATAAAAAAAACAGCAGAGAAGGACCTTTTTCACTCTTACACAAACGTACATTTAAATCGCACATGGTGACAGTGTATCAGTTTTCGAAGTGGTTTGTTAGCAAATCTTCAGGACACATCTGGTTCACAATTTCAGGAGGCAACATATTCCACTCGCGAAGCACATGTGGGAAAAATGAAAATTTGAATGCATCACTACGGTATCTGTAGTAGGATAGATGCTGTTCGTGTTTTCTTCTTTTGACACGGGTGTTAGTCTCGAGCAGATATCTAGTCTTATCAAGTTTTGTGCCATCATTCAAAAGGAGGAACAGAAACTTAAGTCGCAACAGTCTGGCTCGTGTGTGGATTTTAGAGAGGCCGGCTTTTTGCAGAAGCAGTGTGGGGGATTCATGACGACTGTATTTGTTGAAAATAAATCAGACAGCTTTTCGTTGGACACTTTCTAATCTATCAACATTTTGTTTAGTGTAGGGCAGCCAGGTAATAATACTGTGTTCTATCACAGAACGAACTTCGATCTCGGCGTCATCTCGAAAGAATTCGCCGATGTGCTCAAAATACTGGTACTGCATGAGATATGCACTGCTGTGTAACTTAAGCGGGACGCTATCTCATTGACCTGGAGCGGTCAGCAGCTGGCGGTCAATGAGATGCATGCCTGCTTGTATACAAACTGTGTCTGTTGGACTATTTTTTGCCGTTAACTTTTTATCAATACGATGAACCATTGTTCATGATGGCGCCCGATGGTCACGATGGTCCAAACGTTTTTATTGTCCCTCTATCCTCTTTTAGAAGTGCTACTTGTTAGGCTAGTTGGTGAGCCATAATAATAAAGCAGCGCGTAAAAAGCGCTGCTCTATTATTATCATTATTATCTTCTTTCAATCCCTCTGTGACTCTCTCTCTGCGCAGGGTAGTAAATTGTGAATCTTCATGTCTTTATTTGTTAATATAATTCTTTTTATGCACTTAAGAATGATATTTATTATAGTGGCAGCTGCCGGTAAGGTTACGAACACGTAAATGTAAAAGGACCGCAAGTTGAATGAAGAATAAAGGATTGGATGACGCACAGTAGATAACTAACACTATGTGCACTGGACAGCATACGTAGCAAGGCCAAGGTTCACGTACATGAATCGACGCCGACGTGTTTGGATACGTGTGATAATTTCCACTCCGTGGGAGCAATGTGCTTCCTGCGGTTAAATAACCATCGAGGTCAAAATTCATATGTAGCCCTGCAGTATGGCATGTTACACCACAATAACATGCCTCACAGTAAGGGAGTAAGTAATCACTGGCGTCCACCCCAGCGCAAACATACGGATACGAAAGAAAGCTATACAGCATCCACAGAACCTTCGTAGTTCAACGAAACTTCTCCTGGTCCGGGGTTTGAAACCGGTACCACCGCTTCACGGAGCAGCCGTTCTACCAACAGAGCTAACGAGGACGGCTAGCACATGGTAGGGCAATACACTCCACCTTGTGGATTCCGCTAAACATTGAATCTTACCATACCATACCAAACCATACCATACCATACCAAACCATACCAAACCATACCATACCATACCATACCATACCAAACCATACCAGACCTGACCTTACCTGACCTGATCAGACCAGACCAGACCAGACTTGACACGATTAGACCAAGTTATTTACTGACGCGGCTAACCTAGCTCACCGTTTGTAGGAAAAAGCATACATAACCTATATAGAGATTTCACGATGATTCGGTTCTGTGTATTACAATATGTGGCTTATTGCCCCTTTTCGATACCTGGTGCTACGGATCAAGCAAGATTGAACTGTAGTATTCGTTGAAGTACACAGTATATAGAACACTTCCCGCATTCCAGCAGACGGCATGCGCTTTGGGAAGATCGCAAACCAAAGTAAAAAGGCACGCTGCCTTCCTTGTAGCTCGGCTTTCGTTCAGGTTTGGCTTCACGGCCGCTTATACTTAGGGGTGTTGTGGCAGCTGCTCTTTCAAAGTCAATTAAATTCTCTACTCAGACCCTGGCGAACATTTTGGTGCGTTTAATTCGGCGTCACCAGGAGGCGCCACCGTTCTTGGACAGCACAATTGAACTGGTTTGCGGACCGTCTATACTCAACAATTCTATACGAGAGGATTTTTCAATGGCAAAGAGTTTATAAACTCAATTTTTTCACACATTGCAAGATTTCACTATAACAATCAACATATCCGCAGATCACCCGTCGGCAAGGCTGCATTTTGTTTAGATATTAACGTTTTTGCTGTCGTTAAAAACGTTCCTCACTGGTTTTCTATGCCAGTCCTAATTGCTTGAGGCGAGCGATGGAAAATATTAAAAATAAATATTTTGCTACGCATTGGAACACTGAAGCGCTACGTTCTAAATTTCCGTCGCAAAATTTTACAATACGTATTCGCGTATTCAAAATTTTTGCCCAAGAATGTGGGACATGAGAGGTCGGCGCCATGTGAATTTATATTCATAATTCCTGAACTGACAAGTGGAGTTTTGGTTTGCAAAGCATTCCAGCTGCTCTTGCTCCCCTTTTAAAGCAGTAAAGTCAGCACACGTCGGATTAATGATCCTGTTTCATACAAAGTGAGAAGTACAGGCTGCCTCGCTTCGGTTTAAAGTGGAGTGATTCAGTTAGGTGGAACAAAAGGCGGTGACATTAATCAGGTAATAATAGCTCGAAACGTGAAAATCGGAAACAATGATGGATGACAGAATAGGTAGTGCCGAATAAAGCGGTCTCGAAGCTGCCTGCTATAGTCAAAATGAACTTTCCAGAAGCAGTTGTAGTCAAGACAAATGGCGTCTTAGAGGCTTCCGGCAGCCATATGCAGTCATTCCTGAATACAGCAATATAGCCGAAAAAAGACTTCCAACAAGGGGACGTGCAAACCAAGAATATAACAATTTCATTACCCTCCAAGAAATTAATAGAGTACTGTCTGCCGGCACAAAAACTGCTCCAGGACCCGACCAGATACACTACCAAATGCTTGCACATTTTTTCCAGCCGGCCGTAGAGGCACTCCTAATTTTCTTTAAAAAATATTCATTGAAAAAAACCACAGGAATGGAAAGAGCCATTATAGTGCCGTTCCTGAAACTTGGAAAACCAACAACTTCCCCTGAGAGCTATAGACCAATAGCACTTACAAGCGGTCTCGCAAAATCTTCGAACGTGTACTAAATATAAGACTAACCTTGGTCCTTGAATCTCGCGAGCTTCTCAACGTCCATCAATGCGGTTTTAAAAAGGCATGCTCAACAACAGACCATCTTGTTCGTATCGAAAACACAATTAGAGAAGCATTTATACACAAATAGGACTGTCTCGCCGTCTTCTTCGACATTCATTCAGGAAAATAAAGTACCTCAGGGGTGTATAGTAAGCACGACTCTATTTATTATATAAATGAATTCCATAGCTAAAATAATCCCAGAGTCCATCATGTTTCCACTATATGTCGACGATCTCCAAATAGCCTGCATATGCTCAAACGTAGCAACCTGCGAGAGACAAATACAACTGACAGTAAACAAACTGACGACATGAGCAGATAAAAATGGTTTCAAGTTTTCCACGCAGAAGTCAGTAGCTGTTGTGTTTTCGCTGAAAAGAGGACTGCACACTGATCCCACCCTTTATCTAAATGAAGTCACGATACAAGTAAAAGTCGACCACAAATTTTGGGGAATAACTTTTGATAAAAAACTCACATTCCTGCCACATATTAACACCCTCAAAAGGAAAGCTTCCAATTCTTTGAATATACTAAAAATACTCTCACGGAAACACTGGGGCTCCGACACAAGCAGCACAGGTATTTGGCCCAACATTGGAGCCGTATTGGCAAAGGCCCAGGATGGAACCATCCTGCTGCAATATTGGACCATTATCAGTTCTGCTTGGGATAGGACATGTCTGTTACAAATTTATCGCTTGGTAGTACGTGCTACCTTAGATAATTGTTGCATAGTTTATGGATCAGCGAGACCATCATACCTTAAGCGACTGGATCCAGTACATAATTTCGGCTTGCGTCTTTCCACTGGTGCATACAGAACGTCACCGATAAATAGTCTCTATGTAGAGACTAATGAACCATCGCTTAAAGAGAGAAGAGCGATGCTCTCATGCTGGTACATTTTAAAATTCTGTTCCCTATACAAACACTTTTGTTATCCCATTGTTACAAAGTGCCCATCTAGAATACTCTTTAACAATAAACAGCAAGCTACTAGGCCATTGCTCTTGCGATTCAAAGAGATAAGCCAGAACCTCGGCGTATTAGACAGGTTGCCAAGCATGGCTCGAAGGCGGGGTACACTGCCACCATGGCATAGTTTCCCTGAAATTTGTGACATCAGTCTCACACAGTTTCGCAAAAAACAAATTCCGGAAGAAGATAAAATGCAATAATTTCTTACACTCAAGGAAAAATACAGTCGTTTTGTAGAATAATATACAGATGGGTCAAAAACAGAGGCGTATGTTGGAAGTGCAGTGGTAGAAGGAAATTGGAATATAATAGTAAGACTTCCACAGTGGGTGCATCCATCTTCACTGCCGAATGCTACGCCATCTGTGTAGCCATAGAAAAATAGTAAAGGAGAACCTCTCCAACAGTAATATTTAGTCAGACTCGCTAAGTGTACTTACAGCCATTCATTCCGGAAATGCAATAACTCCACTGCTTGGCGCATTTATACACAACATTACACAGCCATAGCAAAAGGACAGAACATTAGACTCTGCTTGGTACCTAGTCACGTTGACATAAAAGGCAACTAAAGAGCAGATTTGTGCGCTGCTCAAGCTTGTGGCAAGGAAATTAAAGATGTAAATATCTCCTATAGATTGCATAAAATTTATACATTTAAATGCAAGGAAACAATGGCAGTCCGCTTGGAACAACGAAATAAATCACAAACTACACCTAATAAAACTGGTTTGAGGACCATGAAAGTAATCTGTGCACCAAAAAAATTCCAAGGAAGTTCTTATGTGCCATATCCGTATAGGCCACGCACACATATTACACGCAACTTTATGTTTACGAAAAAAGACAAACCAGTTTGTACATGCAGAGATGAACCTACAGTTAATCACATTTTATTTTCATGCTTGCAACTGGAAAAGCAAAGGAAACCGTGCTTTTCTCCATTTTGTATCCGGTGTATCCCTTTTCACCCAGCACTGCTCTTAAGTGAAAATGCAATGTGGACATGTCCTGAGTTTTTAGATTTTTAACAGCAATGTGGACATGTCCTGAGTTTTTAGATTTTTAACAGAAGTTGGTGTTCTTAAAAAGATGTAAAACATGACCCAGTGCTTCGCCCATGCACCTCAGCGACTTTCTCATTCCGGCGAAAAGGGCTAAAGTTTTGTATTGATTGGTTGGGGGCCTTCAGTCCTTGCACAGCCAAGGACGGCTGATGAGGTTACCAGACCTCGTTTGAAACTTTTAATATTAGCTATTTATTAATATTGTTTTGCTCTCAATACTATAGGCAGAAGGAAATAACTTTTTCAGCTTTCCTCACCGCCAAATTTTATATATTTGTAAAAAGCTCCAGAAAACCACTCTATACTTTGAGCTTGGCGCATGATAGCCTTAGTTGCTTATGCGCCATTAAACCCAACACAACAACACTTTTCTAAACGCTCACGGTTTTTGACCCCCATCCAGCGCTGCAGGACAACTAGCCATGTTAATACTGGGTGGCGAAAGCAAGCTAATCAGAGTTTCGAAATGAGAGCCTAAGGGATCGCCAAATAGTAAATACACTGAAAAACGTTTGCACGCCTATACGCACATAGTCACTCAAATACAATTACGAATGCGTGGGGTAGACGGCTGTAAAAGTGAATGAAGGCAGTCCGATCGCGGAATAAACGAATGCCGAAGCGCTCCCTTTTGATACGCTGCAGCAATCACGAGGTTGGAGTGCAACGGTAAAGTGAGCAAAATTAGCGTGTTTAGTTGAAGTCAAAGACAGCTAGTTGAAAAGTCCTCGAAGATGATGAACAACAAAAAGAATGCTAATAAAAGGCAGTGGGAAACGTGTAAGCCTCCTGTCTGCCTGAACAACTAGCAATGATCTGTGAGTGCTCTCATCCCTGCTCTTCTATAATGCGCGCTTGGACGCGCTCTTTATGCCGATTAGCACGCTGATGGACTGGAAGCCGTCTCTATGCCTTGAAACCAGGCGTCTTCTCCGTTATTTCAGCGATACTTCTGTTCATACTACAGCTCTAATCCGCCGAACATGCCCTGCAGTTTCTATTTATCCGAGAGCATCGCGAGGTCTTACTGAAATAATCAGGTCCTCCCTTTATACCGAATTGGGGCCCTTGCCTGGTCTGAGCCTCACTCTTAATCTTAATGTCGGTTCCTTTTGCTGCAATCCGATTGCAGCCTCTTCCACTTGTGATCTTTATGCTGTTTCGTATATGCTTCCCTTTTCCTTTGAGCGTGCAAGACGTGGGGGGGGGAAGCGGGGGGGGGGGTTGGTTCTGTCCACATGCCTGCTCTCGCCTCGCTGCTGCTGAACGCCCTTACGAAGAGGAAGGGAGCAGTAGTGCTTTCGCGGACGAGAGGCTGTACGGCTATTCCGCGCTCATAATATCCGCGCAAACTTTTTCTTTCCTCTTGCGTGTCTGCTTTCCTTGCTTTAAATTTATTTTATGCCCGATCTCCCGTTCTCTGAAATTCGAATCACCATTTCCTTCGTTTATTCGCCTGCCAGTCTCATCTTGCTAAGTATAAAAAATATGAACTAGGAGGAGGACATGAGGAGAAAACTTTATTCTCCTCAGCGGTTTTGGGGCATCTTCAGAGATAGCTTTCCTTGATTGTATCCCCAGGAGTCTTCTCTGTCGAGCTCATCCAATTTTAATCAACGGTCGGTTGCCCTCAGTCCAGGGCCCCACTGGCCACTGCCTCCCGTTGAGCTCATTGTACCAGACCTTGTTGGTCTTCACAGCGGACGCTGCTAAGCACTCTCTCCTATTGCTCCGCACTCGGGTTATGTATTTTGAGGACCACGTCAATGTTTCGACAGGCCCATGTGATGTGATATAGTGTGGGGTTTTCGTCCCACCAGGGACCTTTCTCCGCGTATATCGCAGGGTGCATTTTGTTTAGTATGTGTAGGTTTGGGTAAGAACCGGTGTGTATTTGTTTCCAAGTGACAGCTTCCTCTTTTTTGAGAGATTTGTGCGGCGGAGGATATGGGATTCTTAAGCCTCTGCGGTTTTCTAGTATGGCCCCGAGTATTCCTTATGCGCTGGCACGAGTTCCGCGGTCTCGTCAGTACTAGGAACTAGGAAAAGACAGAGACTTTATTAATGTTATATCTGCAATCTCTAAACACGCAAGCTATGGGTAGTAGTCGGGCTTCCCGTAGTAGAACCCAGCTAAATTTTATTGTACACCATGTATGAAAGCTTACTGAAAAAACAAAACAATGGCGGCTGCGAAGGGATAAAAAATATACTGAAGTGCAACGGTAACACTTTTGAATGCGCAGCTTATAAAGAATGTAGAAAGTTTGGAATGCCCAGAATGTCCAGCTGCTGGTAATGGTAGCCACATGACTTAAGAGAAAAAGTTTAATTCCAATGAACCCGAAGCATAGGAAGGTGCTGCTTCGACGGCAGTGATTCCTTAAGCGCTTATTACTCTTCGGGAAAAATATTTGCTAAAGAGGATAGGAAATGAAGAAATCAGTATACTAGGTATCACTGTTTTTCATCATAGAATCCACGAACGAGAAGCAGAAATAAAATCAATGGAAATGACTTCATATTTTTATTAAACGTTTACAAGTTATCTGCAGTGACGCCATAAGAAGTTTAAGTGGTTTGATGTAATCAGGGTCGTTCTACAAAAAGTACACTGCAACTGTGGAAAGATCCATTCTGTGCAAGTGACAAAATTTTGGCTGTTAGAAATTTGATACGAGTCAAGCTTCGTGAGAGGGCAATAAATCTTTGATACGCAGGCTACAGTCTGAGAGAATATGCATACCTTTGTCATTAGGAATCAGACACGTGTTGATTAAAGCCTATATATAACTGGATCCGTATTCTATGAGCTGCCCATTTTTCATTGTTCATGTCATGTCTATTTGGTTTCCTGTCACTGGTCAGTCAGATATACCCGCGGATTTCAAGCGCCTGTGGGAAGCGACCCGGTTATCGGGCGTTTGGCGACTGGATAGCAGCCAATGGCAGACAGCGGTTAGCTCCGATCACCTGCTGTTGTCAGAGCCCTGCGATGCGCCTAACCCTTTCGTGCATATAGCAGCCAATGGTAGCCAACGGTAAAGTGCGGACGCCAACCACCGAATGGCCGGGCAGGTTCTCACAGACGCTTGCAAGCCGCGAGAATATGTGAGTGACCAATGACAGATGTCCAAATGAATGAAACTTTGCAATGGAAAATGAACGGCTTATAGAATACGGCTCCTGGAAAGCTGAGCATTTTGAATCGATGGATGTATGAACTACCTTTATTGTCCAACATATACAGGGAGAGCGTTAGTCCCACCGCCTAGACGACGGCTAGGAGTTCCCGACTCCCGACGGCGTCTTCGTCCAGTCGGACGATCAGTAGTTGAGTCCCTGGGTCAAAGTTCAGTAGTAGGGTCTCTCGTCGTTCTAGCGTCCTGATATTACCACCT
The DNA here is from genome assembly GCA_030143305.2 of Amblyomma americanum. Lineage (NCBI taxonomy): Eukaryota > Metazoa > Arthropoda > Arachnida > Ixodida > Ixodidae > Amblyomma > Amblyomma americanum. The sequence goes on along the minus strand of JARKHS020011574.1, from coordinate 9,795 downwards.
TCAGGTGGCGCCTGTGGGTGTCCCTATATTATACAGTGCAGATCAGCCCTGTCTTTGCATGACTTATACACCTATCAATGTACTGTACTGGTTTGCAATAGCTGTAAGGAACCAGGTTCGGGTACGAGTTTGTTTGCAGGGATGTTGCTGCTGGACCTTTGTCTAACAAGGGGTCTGCGGGGGGTATATGGCTCATCCCATTCTGTTGTGTTGGGTAATCTTCCTATAGCTGGATAAGCGGTCATGCCCCGCGTCAGGACCGGGCGGCATATCGTCTCGGAAAGTGAGACCTCGAGCAATTCGTGAGCCGCCTCGTTCTCAGTGAGGGAGGCGTGCTCGGGAGTACAAATAAATTGTACCGGCTTTTCATCTCGGGAGGTCTGCAGACCTCTTAATGCTTCAGTGTAATTCTTCATCGCCAACTTTGAGTCACATTCTATGGCTTTTGGTTATTGTGCCTACTGTGGCAAGTGCTCTCATTGTTTCTGCTCTGTTTGTGGTGACCGATTCGCTATCTATAAGTTTCTCATCCGCGTTCACCACGGCTACAACAATCCCTCAGCCTTCAAGCGTAGTCGGCGGCGTCCCCTTAAACCATGTCCTGTGAGTTTTGGAAGCGTTTCTGCATAGCCTCGACCCTTTTCTCTCTCCGCTCTTTGTGGTGTTCAGGATGCATGTTCCCCAGTAGTGGGGGGATCTTCAGGTGGGTCCTCGCCTTCGTAGGCGACCGCTGGCTGCGCTAGAACGTGTCTGCCGGTGGGGCTGCTCGCGCGCCTACCCTATAGCGACACCATGCAGGCTTCTGTAATTTCCTCCAATGTATTGTAATGTTCTAGGTTCATTAGTTTTTCATTCGCCGATCGGATTGGTAGCCGCAGCTCTTGCTTGACACTTTTGAGGAAGATTAAAAAAAAGGATTGCGAAGGCTTTGTTGATTCAGTTAATCCCATGACTTATTACCGACCTTTCACTATGAACTGAAGCAAAAACGTTACAGGTCGGAGTGCGTCCCCGTATTCTGGAGGCATTTGCGACAAGTCGAGGACGCAAAAAAGCGCTGTATGAAATTTAATTTCTTCCGTAAAAGAGAATCCATTGCCAGTTGTCGGACAGCAGGCTTTGATAAAACGGCTGATATAAATCCGTCCTATCGACTGCCCTTCTTCATGGACCAATGTGACATGGCGCATGAAGTGTGAGTAGCTTACCGACTGAAACAGCAAGTTAACGGAGAAAATTCCTTGAAGTTTGTTGAAAAAGTACGGCACGGGATTTCTGCGGCAACTTCGTTCGAGACTTGATTTGTACGAGCCACACTGAAGGTTTGACATAAGAAAATTTCGGAAGACTGCGTCATAAATGTTGTTTTATATTTACCGTGTCTTTCTTGCTGAGGTCTTTTTCTCTAATTTCGTTATGCCCTGAGAAACCTTCCAAATGGGCTCGCAGGCAGGCTTTTCCGCAAAAGGTGATAAGCAAAATTAAGCATCGCTGCAGCGCCCTTGTATTCTGCATCGGCGGTCACCCACGTTTTCTAGCTGCAATGTAATCGTGTTTTTTTTTTATCTCGCGAGCTTAGTGCTCCATTGCCGCACGTTACGACTGGCGTATATACCACGATGTTGTCGAAGAACGCAGACACAAAAATACGCCATAATCAAGAGGTCCGGACAAACCTTGACCGCCTTGGATTCTTGAAGCTCACTGTCGTCAGGACAGGGATGCAGTCAAAAGTTTACCTAAGTAGTTGTGAATCACAAGGGGGAAGGCGGCCAAGTACTACACGAGAGGGGCAAAATACTTTATCGTAATAGGATAGAATGTAGCTTCTGGTTACATGAATGACGCGAAACCCAAGTCATGTTTGTTTAATTTCAACGACACTTGCATTTTTTTAAACTAGTGGAGAATTGCGGTAGGACAGGGATTAAACCGCTGCATCCCTGCGTGATGACTGACGTATTTCAATCCAACAATTGCTGGACCTTCGACGAAAAAAATGTCACCAAAATTGAAATTCAGAACTTTAACCGCGGTTCAACCAGAGTGGTATTACAAAGAACCGCTTCGCTCTTTTTATTCTGTTCACCTCTCGATATGAACCACCTTGTGTTTACTTAATTTACTTTGCATGCGCACGCACCAAAAAGTGGACGCTCGTACACTAGGGATTCGGCAGGGGATCCATACTGAAGTTCACACAAAATTTGCTGCATCTAACTTGCGAGGACATTGCAGGAAGATATAAGATTGTCTTCAGATATCCAGAAAAAGAAATTCACACTGCACGGACCGTAGAAGGTGTTTCAGAGGACATAAGCACTCTGAAAAGGAGAAGCGTCAATGTACCAGAAAAAACATGCTTGGTTGCTTAAATCTGTAATTTTATAAACCATATATTAACTGTCAATAGAAATTTTGTCTTTGAAATATTGCATCATAGTGCGGCTTTCAGACGTTGAAGGATTCGAGGCAACACATAATGTGGTGGCGGCCTACCATGGCCTCCTTTCTTTTGTCAATTATGCAACCAAAGCAAAACGTTATTTGGCCACAATAATAAGCAGAGGGAGCAAGAAGAGATCAAATAGAAATAAAAGAAGGTGTAGTTACTGTCTTATCCCGCATGGACATCAATCGCGTTTTTTAAGAAATGGGAAGTAGTCAAAGAGGGAAGAATGCACAAGCATTCACACAAGAAACTTCAATAACACTTCTGTTGGGCCTAGCTGGTGCATGATAATAATACAGATGAAATAAAATTTACAAAAGTGTACATCCTGTGTCGCACATTATTGACTGAAGCAATTGTGCAGCACGATTACAGGAGACCGCAATTCTGGGCAGGAGCAGAAATGAACACGCGTGGCTGGCTTTCGAAGCATTTCATATTAGGAAAAAAGTTGAATGCATCAGCGATACTTCATTGTCAGTTTACTCAGCCGAATTCACGTTTTTGTGCTCTCTCCGGTGCCAGTAATCTCACATGACTTTAGTTGTTTTTTGTTTGCTTGCGTGGGTGTTAAATGTACATATGAGTTGTGTTCAGGAAGAATAAAATAGTTGTTAGTGTTGCGCCTGTCCTTGTGTTTCGCTCGTGTACGTGCTTCGTCTAATGTTTTTCGCACGCCGATTATCTGTATTAATATTCACGCAAGACTACACAGGCACATAATAAGTATGGTATAAGGCATGCGTACTGCACAGCACTGATAAGTCTGCATATATTTGCCAATGTACTTGCCGCTAGTATGCGATTCTCTTTCCCAGCTTTTTGACTCTGGTGCTGTGTTTGAGGCCGCTTAGCGCAACTTTTAACTTCTGCTCTCGCATTCTTCCATCAGTGAAACCTAACTGGTATACTGACCGTTGTTTGACTGGTGTCACCGGCACGTTTTGTTTCTGAATCGCGGGCGTCTGCGACGCGAACCTTTCAATTTCCTCTGTGTGGGGTTTTTCTTCCATGGGCAGGAGCATTTTCTGCGGCTATTGTGCCGTCACAACTCCATATCAGATTTTCATGTGAGCCCCTTTTCAATTCCGGACTGGCTACTTCAGGCATCCCTTTTCTTTGGAGGTCATGTGTATATACACGTTTAAAGTGATTCCACTGTAATTAAATGCCTTTTACCTCTATTGATTATTTTTTAGCTCTAGTGATTGCGTATATTCATGCCATTGTGCACATTCATGCGATTTACTATATTCTCATTTTCTGTATTGTAGCCGTATGTAGCTATTTTCTGTGGTCATCTCCTTTCTTAACCACTCGCATCGGCGCTTGTCTGGATATTATCTTGCAGTTTTTCTGAGCGGAGCTAATGATTGAATTAGGCCCTCCTCATTCCAGTATGACATTCTGTAGTCCTTTCGCTTAACCAGGAAACTGTTCGTGAATGAACCCGTGTATACGTTTGGTGCATAGACAAAAGCGAATCTGAATCAATAGAGTGTGCTTTTGACTTGGATTTGTACATGAAATCTAGTTTAAAACAAGAGACGAAAGAGCGTGGAAACTATGAAAGATAGCAAAAATATAGCTTCATTGAGTGAGTCGCAACGTTCCGTGTTCTCTCTCCCACAGACGTTAATGGTGGCCGCATAATACACGCATCTGGACACTCTTTCTTCTAATTGGAAGACTGCAAGCCTTCTTCACTTCGGGTGCAAGGACTATCCTGTATAGTTAAGGCAGCTTTAATTATTGATGTCCCAGCATACCTATTATTCTATGGTTCGAGATGTGGTGAGAAGTGCACCGCCATAAAAGGTTTATTTGCAGACCTTGAACAAGCGCATTCATCCTTCCCACCAGCATCTACGATGGACTTTTCTTTTTTAGCCTCTACTGCTGCAACTTTTAAGAGCGTGAGCTCTTATTCATCATGTTTCTCGATTTCTTCGGGTTTCGCTACCACCTCCCTTCCGCGTGAGATTTTCTAAGCCCGAGGAATTCAAGATGTCGACCCCCATAGTAAATCTATATAGCAACCCAATGTATTCTTTATGGGGTGATGTTTAATTGTCTATAACTCAGTAGGTCGTCATAAAACGAATTAGATATTTGCAATCCTCGAGATGTGTAGAAGGCGTTACATATCGATAGTAACAAATGAAGTTAATATTTAGTTATGATGAAGCTTAAATGTAATTGCTTATTATTTAACTCACGAGGTAATAATCCAAATAATGGCATATTCGTAACGGGTTCGGTGAGCAGAACATGCTGGACACCAATATTGCCTAATTAGGTTAATATTTAGTTATGGCTAGGCTTAACATGGCGGCCATAACGTCAGCACTCGGCAGCTCACAATTTCATACCTCATGGCGACCTACTACCTTGAGGTAAGAAAAAATGGCTCTGAAAAGAGTCGAAAAGCTTTTTTAGCCGAAGTTGGTAAAAAATATCGGACCTCAAAGCGGTATGCTCCCGCTCGCCGTGAGGTATGGAAAAGAAGCCTAATCATGTGGTAAAACACCGCATGCACGATAGATGGCGCTACCAAACAGCTAATACTCGTTACTTCAACGCCTTTCAGATGGTGGCGGCATCTTTTTTTTATTACAATTCGAAGAGCCTACAAGAAGTCCGGATAATGTCGAAGAGAGCACAATACTGCAATTGGGCGAACAACTGGTGTGTTGGTGTATGACGTCATACGTTTCATTGGAATATCGATGTTTAAGTTATGTTAATGTTTACTCGCTAATTGCGGTGTTGCTACGCACTTGCTGACTAAAGCTCGTAATGATGCACAATAATATCGAACTGGAAAACCCTTGCAGCATAGCAACTTCGTCAGCTTGTGTTCTTCAGGTCATAAAAAAAAGCCCACTGCACAAGAGTGGTAAGCCTCGCTGCGGGTGTCGCATCCCGAGTAAAGTGCTGCTAAACATAAAGGTTTTCTATTGGAGTTTTTTAAAAGAAACTGCAAGGGAAGTTTCACCAGGTTCTGAGGTAAGGCAGCAGCCACTTCACCTCATTAACGAGCGAGGGTAAAGAAGGGGGCAAGTAAATAGTTGCTCATCAAATAAGGTGGCCTTTTACGCATAGCTGGCTGTTCACTGAGGTGGATTATTATAAGCGGCCGTGCCAATCACAAAGGCGCTTTGAGAAGTACGCCCTTGCTTTGTGGGCTCGCCGCCTCATTAGGAGCTCGTCATCAGCATTGAGGCCGTGTACCTTGCGAGAGCACCGCGGGCTAGGAACTTTCAGCGGGGCACCAACTCGCATCAGTGCAGACACGTGGCGGAGTTTCGTACGTCAGCGTACAGGCAAGCTCCAAAGCTCATTTCGAAGCGCCTGCCAGCGTGCAAGGAATTGAAACTGACTGAAAAACTGAAAACCTGCCTTCGAGATCATGTACGCGATTAACACCGCAGGGCAACGAAGGCTATAGTGGTCGGCTGCATGCAATTCGACCAGAGTTTGGCACAGCAACTTGTTTCTGGGTACTCCCTAAGCCTTCCTCTGCTCACCGCTACACTGGGGATTCCTGGAGATACTACGTCTCCGAGACTACATGCGATGACCTCGCGCAACCTAGAGCCCATTGATAGAAATTGATGGGTTGAAAGCAGATTACCAGCGTAAGTGATTAACAGAATTACCACAATATGATTACGTTTGCAGTAGCAGAGAACTGCAAAATAATAATTATTATTATTTCGCAGTTCTCTGCTATGAATAATTCTGGGAAAAACAAAGGAAAAACGGCACTGTACGCAGGCGTTAATCTTGAATTTCTGACTATTAATGAGAGCAATTGTTATTAGTCGTTCAAAGAAAGAGCAAGAACAGAGGAAAAATAAGAGAAACAAGATGGCTTGAAGCAGACTAGCGGTAGCCTTAAATTTTACGTGCTGTATTGCAGAGAGGGGGAAGGAACAGACTATAGTGCGATAATAAATATTCAAAAAGGATGTGCGCAAATTGGCCACTGGGCATGCGCTTGCAGACATCTTCACTGCCTGCAATCGAGTACCTTGCTGCACAAAGAAATAGTCGCGGATGATTTGACAAAGTCCGCTGGTTGATCGCACATAACTTCCTCAGTCACATGGCGGTGGTGATGAAATACCTGCAACGTCCTTAATGTATCCTGTTTACTGGCATATAGGAGGCACACGCACAAAATTTAGCCTGAATATTGTAGGTAGCACGAATCACAGCTAGGAAGTGCCGTACGTTCGACGACGCGATTACAAATCGGCCTAAACGAGTTTAACCAAGATCTCTGAAAAATCATTGTACTGAATTTCTTTGACGTAAGCAGCAGTGTGAACGATACGTTATAAACTCCTGGAAGGAGCAGATGAGGCATTTTCACGCTTTCATACGAGTAACTGGTCGCTGCACCACGCAGAACATCACAAAGCCAAGCGTTTGGTATCTGGTCCTAAAAATGATGTTAGTTTTGTACAAGGTGATTTTGTACTACTGTGGCACTACATAAGGCATTCTTCAACAGCATCTTTCCCATAAAGCCTGCGCAATCTAGTGACTTGCGTCCTCCGAAAGGGTATGCGCTTCAGTAACATGTCACGTGACGAGTACAAATATGGTCTTTTTCTTACTGAACACTGCGGTTCACAGCGCTCATTGTGAATACGAACATCCTAACCATCGCGCAGGAAACTCTAAATCGATAAGTCTGATTGCCTCTTGGATGGCTGCAGGTGTGGCTGCCACTGACCCCGTCTTGTTGGCTGTGGCCTACACCGCACCCTCTATGCTAGTTTATTCAGGTGGTTTTCCAGCAGCGCTGGGGACAAAGGACGAGACAAGTGCACAGACACGGCGCTGAACATTTTTCCAAAATGTTCAGTTTGCCCTGAACATTTTTCAATTTACCAGCATTATCATTAGAATCCACAGCAGGACAGCGATGACACATATTCAGGCCACAGAGGTTATCATCGCCGCGGTGAGAAATTTGGGGGACACTTAACTCTACCCCAAGATGTTACACGATAGCTTTCCTTGGTGGCGCAGCGCGCATGAAGTTGTTCGCTTAACTGAGCAGTTTGGCACAGTTTCGGGTGCCCAGATGATCCGATCCGATCCAAGAGCTGCGGTCTGTGGTGTTGGTGTTGTATTGCGTGGTTCATGTGAAAGAGCAGACAAGTTTCCAGGGGCGAAGTGACGTTTGTTGCCACATGTTCGTCAGTGCGTGGCTGGTCGAGATAAGCCCGCGCGCAGGTTGCGGCGCACGCCTTTTATTCGTTTTGCGCGCCTGCGCATTAAAGACTGCGGCGATAGGCCGGACACCACAGTTGGCATTGTGGGGAACTATAGCAGCCGAATATGCTGGCGTGGTGTGGGCATGTATACCGCCCTAGTACCTTGGCGTCCTATTAAGCTCGGGCAGGTGCAGTGAAAACTATTGGACAGATCGCGTATCGTCTGCACAGTGCTATGCTCATACTGTTGTCTCGCTTGGCCTCTCAATCTATGTAACCTACGTGGCGTGATCATCGTATTGAAATAGGACGACTGCAGCATCGTTACTTCGCCGCCAGTTTGCGTTTTCCGCCTTCATGGCAAAACGGTAACTTTTGGCAAACTCAGCACCTTAAAATTAGCATTGGTTGAGGTAATGCAGACAGCAGTTAATGACACACCTATTGCGCCAAAATTCATGCGCTTTCGAGAAACATGCAGGCAAAGCGACCTCGCTAGTACACGCAACTCATCGAAATATCAAAAAGTTGTTGGGTCAAAGCGCCGAGGTTAACCGCATTTTCGAATTTCTATAAACTGATATAGATATTACTGCTGGGCGGCACACCTCTCAGTAGTCAAGGAGACTAACAGCAATAGTTAACAATATAACTTTTCAATATTAGTTAACCAGCCTGCTAATTAGCACGTCTTAGCTGCATTCTGGTGTAGTATACCGCTGACAATAATATGTCGAAAAAAGCGCTTTTCTAACTATAAATGCCTATTTTTAAAGATTTTGTAAAATCTGAGGTGAAACACCCTTTATGACACGTTAACGCAGATACCCAAAGCTCTTTCAACAAACTGGCAGCTTGAACTAATTATGTTGACCACTATAAACGTGACTGGCTAGCCGCGGGACTTCCGAGACATACTACTATGTCCAATGTTTGCATTGCAGCAGCTGCTTGTCTTCCCTCACAAATGAGGACGCTGTCTAAAAAAAACTTAGGCGGCATGCGGTAACTGTAACTATTTTCATTATTTGGGCATAATTTGAATTCAAGTTTAATACAAGCGTGTAAATTCTGTGCACATTTCAAAACATCTTTATTATCAAACAGGTCGTTATAGCTGCTGCATAACGACAATTAAAAGCCTCGCGCCGACATCTTCAGATCATAAAAGGTTTAGGCAGAAAGCGCACACATTTTTTTGACATAGGCATGCCTCACCGGTTCAGTGCAATAAACCTATTACTAACGCGTAAGGCCTTTCATGGCTCGTGAGTGGCGTGGACGAAAGTTGTAGGCGGAAGCTGTAGACACATTTGGTAGACAGAAGTGATCCGCACGAACTGTCAATCTCAAGTTTTATGGTAAGGAAAACAAAAATGCAAAGGGCATTAAGCAACGGTTGTTAAGCAACATACATGTAATGAAGTGAAAAAGCGAAACTAAAATTAAAATAAAAATTACTAAAAAGCAAAAAGAAGCGCCCGTGGGCTGTGCGATATCATTGCACGTTAAATAACCCCAGGTGGTCGAAATTATTCTGGAGCCGTCCACTACGGCACCGCTTCCTACCTTTCTCCTCTCAGACCCTCCTTTACCTATTCCCTTACGGCGCAGCTTCAGGTGTTCGCCGATATGTGTTAGACAGATACTGCGCCATTTTCTTTCCCCAAAACCAATATTCAATGAATAATAGAGGGAGAAAGAGAGGACAGGGAAAGGATTTCGCATTTCCGCTCGTAGGCCGGCTTAAGTGCAATGCTGTCACTTTTTCTTTTTACAGATGCCCACTAGTACTCAGGAAAAAGGAATGTAAAAAATTTCACGCAACACAAAAATATCCTATCAAATTAGCTTCCTAACACTGAAATTTCCGAAGCCGCAGCCTAAGCAGACGTACAGATGTCGACAAAAGTAAACGGAGCAGGCTTTTGTCTTCTAACATTTTAAACACGTTGCATAATTGAAATTGCGTGCATGCTTGCATTGGCCACCAGTGTGCAGAAAACACGGACTGAAATGTGGTGTCATTTCGGATAGAGAACCTTTTTCTTATGTCCGCACCTGCAGGTGGGAGGAGGAGGAGGAAAGGCCGGGAGGGTAACTAGACGA
>JARKHS020011573.1:0-49324 GCA_030143305.2 Amblyomma americanum | reverse complement strand
AGAGATAGGGCGCAAAGGAGTAACCTAGGAGAAATAAAGGATATCAATGCATGGAGCCGCGGAGTGGTCACAGAAGTGGAGGAGGTCACGGAGACGGTGGCTCATGAAAGCGAAGCAGGGGCACTAGACAGACGTCTGCTTAACCTGTGGAAGCGAAAGAAGCAGTGGGAAAAGCAGCTTGGGGGCCGCACGTGGAACTGTGGACAAAAAAAGGATCCCTAACTCGGCAGAGAGATAGGGCGCACAGGAGTAACCTAGGAGAAATAAAGAATATCAATGCATAGAGCCGCGAAGCGGTCACAGAAGTGGAGGAGGTCACTGAGATGGTGGCTCATGAAAGCGAAGCAGGGGCACTAGACAGATATCTGCTTAACCTGTGGAAGCGAAAGAAGCAGTGGGAAGAGCAGCTTGGGGGCCGCACGTGGGACAGTGAGCTCCGAAAAAGGATCCCAAACTCGGCAGACAGATAGGGCGCACAGGAGTAACCTAGGAGAAATAAAGGATATCAATGCATGGAGCCGCGAAGTGGTCACAGAAGTGGAGGAGGTCACAGAGACGGTGGCTCATGAATGCGAAGCAGGGGCACTAGACAGACGTCTGCTTAACCTGTGGAAGCGAAAGAAGCAGTGGGAAGAGCAGCTTGGGGGACGCACGTGGGACAGTGGACAAAGAAAAAGGATCCCCAACTCGGCAGAGAGATAGAGCGCACAGGAGTAACCTAGGAGAAATAAAGGATATCAATGCATGGAGCCGCGAAGTGGTCACAGAAGTGGAGGAGGTCACACACACGGTGGCTCATGAAAGCGAAGCAGGGGCACTAGACAGACGACTGCTTAACCTGTGGAAGCGAAAGAAGCAGTGGGAAGAGCAGCTTCGGGGCCGCACGTCGGACAGTTAGCTCCGAAAAGGGATCCCTAACTCGGCAGACAGATAGGGCGCACAGGAGTAACCTAGGAGAAATAAAGGATATCAATGCATGAAGCCGTCAAGTGGTCACAGAAGCGAGGAGGTCACAGAGACGGTGGCTCATGACAGCGAAGCAGGGGCACTAGACAGACGTCTGCTTAACCTGTGGAAGCGAAAGAAGCAGTGGGGAGAGCAGTTTGGGGGCCGCACGTGGGACAGTGGACAAAGAAAAAGGATCCCCAACTCGGCAGAGAGATAGGGCACAAAGGAGTAACCTAGGAGAAATAAAGGATATCAATGCATGGAGCCGCGGAGTGGTCACAGAAGTGGAGGAGGTCACGGAGACGGTGGCTCATGAAAGCGAAGCAGGGGCACTAGACAGACGTCTGCTTAACCTGTGGAAGCGAAAGAAGCAGTGGGAAGAGCAGCTTAGGGCTGCACATCGGACAGTGGGCTCCGAAAAAGGATCCCCAACTCGGCAGAGAGATAGGGCTCACAGGAGTAACCTAGGCGAAATAAAAGATATCAATGCATGGAGCCGCGAAGTGGTCAGAGAAGTGGAGGAGGTCACAGAGACGATTGCTGATGAAAGCGAAGCAGGGGCACTAGACAGATATCTGCTTAACCTGTGGAAGCGAAAGAAGCAGTGGGAAGAGCAGCTTAGGGGCCGCACGTGGGACAGTGGGCTTCGAAAAAGGATCCCTAACTCGTCAAAGAGGTAGGGCGCTCAGGTATAACCTAGGAGAAATAAAGGATATCAATGCATGGAGCCGCGAAGTGGTCACAGAAGTGGAGGAGGTCATGGAGACGGTGGCTCATGAAAGCGAAACAGGGGCATTAGACAGACGTCTGCTTAACCTGTGAAAGCGAAAGAAGCAGTGGGAAGAGCAGCTTGGGGGCCGCACGTGGGACAGTGGACAAAGAAAAAGGATCCCCAACTCGGCAGAGAGATAGGGCGCACAGGAGTTACCTAGGAGAAATAAAGGATATCAATGCATGAAGCCGCGAAGTGGTCACAGAAGTGGAGGAGGTCACAGAGACGGTGGCTCATGAAAGCGAAGCAGGGGCACTAGACAGACGTCTGCTTAACCTGTGGAAGCGAAAGAAGCATTGGGAAGAGCAGCTTGGGGGCCGCACTTGGGACAGTGGGCTCCGAAAAAGGATCCCCAACTCGGCAGAGAGATAGGGCGCACAGGAGTAACCTAGGCGAAAAAAGGATATCAATGCATAGAGCCGCGAAGTGGTCACAGAAGTGGAGGAGGTCACAGAGACGGTTGCTGATGAAAGCGAAGCAGAACACTAGACAGACATCTGCTTAACCTGTGGAAGCGAAGGAAGAAGTGCGAAGAGCAGCTTGGGGGCCGCACGTGGGAGATTGGGCTCCGAAAAAGGATCCCCAACTCGGCAGAGAGATAGGGCTCACAGGAGTAACCTAGGCGAAATAAAAGATATCAATGCATGGAGCCGCGAAGTGGTCAAAGAAGTGGAGGAGGTCACCGAGACGGTGGCTCATGAAAACGAAGCAGGAGCACTTGACAGACGTCTGCTTAACCTGTGGAAGCGAAAGAAGCAGTGGGAAGAGCAGCTTAGGGCTGCACATCGGACAGTGGGCCCCGAGAAAGGATCCCCAACTCGGCAGAGAGATAGGGCGCACAGGAGTAACCTAGGCGAAATAAAGGATATCAATGCATAGAGCCGCGAAGTGGTCACAGAAGTGGAGCAGGTCACAGAGACGGTTGGTATGAAAGCGAAGCAGGGCCACTAGACAGATATCTGCTTAACCTGCGGAATCGAAAGAAGCAGTGGCAAGAGCAGCTTGGAGGCCGCACTTGGGACAGTGGGCTCCTAAAAACGATCCCTATCTCGGCAGACAGATAGGGCGCACAGGGGTAACCTAGGGGAATAAATGATATCAATGCATGGAGCCGCGAAGTGGTCACAGAAGTGGAGGAGGTCACAGAGACGGTGGCTCATGAAAGCGAAGCAGGGGCACTAGACAGACGTCTGCTTAACCTGTGGAAGCGAAAGAAGCAGTGGGAAGAGCAGCTTAGGGACTGCAAATCGCACAGTGGGCTCCGAAAAATGATCCCCAACTCGGCAGAGAGATAGGGCGCACAGGAGTAACCTAGACCGAATAAAGGATATGAATGCATAGAGCCGCGAAGTGGTCACAGAAGTGGAGGACGTCGCAGAGACGGTTGCTGATGAAAGCAAAGCAGGGGCACTAGACAGACGTCTGCTTAACCTGTGGAAGCGAAAGAAGCAGTAGGAAGAGCAGTTTGGGGGCCGCATGTTGGACAGTGGGCTCCGAAAAAGGATCCCGAACTCGGCAGAGAGATAGGGCGCACAGGAGTAACCTAGGCGAAATAAAGGATATCAATGCATGGAGCCGCGAAGTGGTCACAGAAGTGGAGGAGTTCACGGAGACGGTGGCTCATGAAAGCGAAGCAGGGGCATTAGACAGAAGTCTGCTTAACCTGTGGAAGCGAAAGAAGCAGTGGGAAGAGCAGCTTGGGGGCCGCATGTGGGACAGTGGGCTCCGAAAAAGGATCCCGAACTCGGCAGAGAGATAGGGCGCACAGGAGTAACCTAGGCGAAATAAAGAATATCAATGCATGGAGCCGCGAAGTGGTCACAGAAGTGGAGGAGGTCACCGAGACGGTGGCTCATGAAAACGAAGCAGGAGCACTTGACAGACGTCTGCTTAACCTGTGGAAGCGAAAGAAGCAGTGGGAAGAGCAGCTTAGGGCTGCACATCGGACAGTGGGCTCCGAAAAAGGATCCCTAACTCGGCAGACAAATAGGGCGTCCAGGAGTATCCTAGGGGAATAAAGGATATCAATGCATGGAGCCGCGAAGTGGTCAGAGAAGTGGAGGAGGTCACAGAGACGATTGCTGATGAAAGCGAAGCAGGGGCACTAGACACATATCTGCTTAACCTGTGGAAGCGAAAGAAGAAGTGGGAAGAGCAGCTTGGGGGCCGCACGTGGGACAGTGGGCCCCGAGAAAGGATCCCCAACTCGGCAGAGAGATAGGGCGCACAGGAGTAACCTAGGCGAAATAAAGGATATCAATGCATAGAGCCGCGAAGTGGTCACAGAAGTGGAGCAGGTCACAGAGACGGTTGGTATGAAAGCGAAGCAGGGCCACTAGACAGATATCTGCTCAACCTGCGGAATCGAAAGAAGCAGTGGCAAGAGCAGCTTGGAGGCCGCACTTGGGACAGTGGGCTCCTAAAAACGATCCCTAACTCGGCAGACAGATAGGGCGCACAGGGGTAACCTATGGGAATAAATGATATCAATGCATGGAGCCGCGAAGTGGTCACAGAAGTGGAGGAGGTCACAGAGACGGTGGCTCATGAAAGCGAAGCAGGGGCACTAGACAGACGTCTGCTTAACCTGTGGAAGCGAAAGAAGCAGTGGTAAGAGCAGCTTAGGGACTGCAAATCGCACAGTGGGCTCCGAAAAATGATCCCCAACTCGGCAGAGAGATAGGGCGCACAGGAGTAACCTAGACCGAATAAAGGATATGAATGCATGGAGCCGCGAAGTGGTCACAGAAGTGGAGGACGTCGCAGAGACGGTTGCTGATGAAAGCAAAGCAGGGGCACTAGACAGACGTCTGCTTAACCTGTGGAAGCGAAAGAAGCAGTAGGAAGAGCAGTTTGGGGGCCGCATGTTGGACAGTGGGCTCCGAAAAAGGATCCCGAACTCGGCAGAGAGATAGGGCGCACAGGAGTAACCTAGGCGAAATAAAGGATATCAATGCATGGAGCCGCGAAGTGGTCACAGAAGTGGAGGAGTTCACGGAGACGGTGGCTCATGAAAGCGAAGCAGGGGCATTAAACAGAAGTCTGCTTAACCTGTGGAAGCGAAAGAAGCAGTGGGAAGAGCAGCTTGGGGGCCGCATGTGGGACAGTGGGCTCCGAAAAAGGATCCCGAACTCGGCAGAGAGATAGGGCGCACAGGAGTAACCTAGGCAAAATAAAGAATATCAATGCATGGAGCCGCGAAGTGGTCACAGAAGTGGAGGAGGTCACAGAGACAGTGGCTCATGAAAGCGAAGCAGGGGCACTAGACAGACGTCTGCTTAACCTGTGGAGGCGAAAGAAGCAGTGAAAAGAGCATCTTAGGGGCCGCACGTCGGACAGTGGGCTTCGAAAAAGGATCCCTAACTCGTCAAAGAGGTAGGGCGCTCAGGTATAACCTAGGAGAAATAAAGGATATCAATGCATGGAGCCGCGAAGTGGTCACAGAAGTGGAGGAGGTCACGGAGACGGTGGCTCATAAAAGCGAAGCAGGGGCATTAGACAGACGTCTGCTTAACCTGTGGAAGCGAAAGAAGCAGTGGGAAGAGCAGCTTGGGGGCCGCACGTGGGACAGTGGACAAAGAAAATGGATCCCCAACTCGGCAGAGAGATAGGGCGCACAGGAGTAACCTAGGCGAAAAAAAGGATATCAATGCATAGAGCCGCGGAGTGGTCACAGAAGTGGAGGAGGTCACAGAGACGGTTGCGGATGAAAGCGAAGCAGGGGCACTAGACAGACATCTGCTTAACCTGTGGAAGCGAAGGAAGAAGTGCGAAGAGCAGCTTGGGGGCCGCACGTGGGACAGTGGGCTCCGAAAAAGGATCCCCAACTCGGCAGAGAGATAGGGCTCACAGGAGTAACCTAGGCGAAATAAAAGATATCAATGCATGGAGCCGCGAAGTGGTCAAAGAAGTGGAGGAGGTCACCGAGACGGTGGCTCATGAAAACGAAGCAGGAGCACTCGACAGACGTCTGTTTAACCTGTGGAAGCGAAAGAAGCAGTGGGAAGAGCAGCTTAGGGCTGCACATCGGACAGTGGGCTCCGAAAAAGGATCCCCAACTCGGCAGAGAGATAGGGCTCACAGGAGTAACCTAGGCGAAATAAAAGATATCAATGCATGGAGCCGCGAAGTGGTCAGAGAAGTGGAGGAGGTCACAGAGACGATTGCTGATGAAAGCGAAGCAGGGGCACTAGACAGATATCTGCTTAACCTGTGGAAGCGATAGAAGCAGTGGGAAGAGCAGCTTAGGGGCCGCACGTGGGACAGTGGGCTTCGAAAAAGGATCCCTAACTCGTCAAAGAGGTAGGGCGCTCAGGTATAACCTAGGAGAAATAAAGGATATCAATGCATGGAGCCGCGAAGTGGTCACAGAAGTGGAGGAGGTCACGGAGACGGTGGCTCATGAAAGCGAAGCAGGGGCACTAGACAGACGTCTGCTTAACCTGTGGAAGCGAAAGAAGCAGTGGGAAGAGCAGCTTAGGGACTGCAAATCGCACAGTGGGCTCCGAAAAATGATCCCCAACTCGGCAGAGAGATAGGGCGCACCGGAGTAACCTAGACCGAATAAAGGATATGAATGCATGGAGCCGCGAAGTGGTCACAGAAGTGGAGGACGTCGCAGAGACGGTTGCTGATGAAAGCAAAGCAGGGGCACTAGACAGACGTCTGCTTAACCTGTGGAAGCGAAAGAAGCAGTAGGAAGAGCAGTTTGGGGGCCGCATGTTGGACAGTGGGCTCCGAAAAAGGATCCCGAACTCGGCAGAGAGATAGGGCGCACAGGAGTAACCTAGGCGAAATAAAGGATATCAATGCACGGAGCCGCGAAGTGGTCACAGAAGTGGAGGAGTTCACGGAGACGGTGGCTCATGAAAGCGAAGCAGGGGCATTAAACAGAAGTCTGCTTAACCTGTGGAAGCGAAAGAAGCAGTGGGAAGAGCAGCTTGGGGGCCGCATGTGGGACAGTGGGCTCCGAAAAAGGATCCCGAACTCGGCAGAGAGATAGGGCGCACAGGAGTAACCTAGGCAAAATAAAGAATATCAATGCATGGAGCCGCGAAGTGGTCACAGAAGTGGAGGAGGTCACAGAGACAGTGGCTCATGAAAGCGAAGCAGGGGCACTAGACAGACGTCTGCTTAACCTGTGGAGGCGAAAGAAGCAGTGAAAAGAGCATCTTAGGGGCTGCACGTGGGACAGTGGGCTTCCAAAAAGGATCCCTAACTCGGCAAAGAGGTAGGGCGCTGAGGTATAACCTAGGAGAAATAAAGGATATCAATGCATGGAGCCGCGAAGTGGTCACAGAAGTGTATGAGTTCACGGAGACGGTGGCTCATGAAAGCGAAGCAGGGGCATTAGACACAAGTCTGCTTAACCTGTGGAAGCGAAAGAAGCTGTGGGAAGAGCAGCTAGGAGGCCGCACTTGGCACAGTGGGCTCCGAAAAAGGATCCCGAACTCGGCAGAGAGATAGGGCGCACAGGAGTAACCTAGGCGAAATAAAGGATATCAATGCATAGAGCCGCGAAGTGGTCACAGGATTGGAGCAGGTCACAGAGACGGTGGGTATGAAAGCGAAGAGGGGCCACTTGACAGATATTTGCTTAACCTGTGGAAGCGAAAGAAGCAGTGGCAAGAGCAGCTTAGGGGCCGCACGTCGGACAATGGGCTCCGAAAAAGGATCCCTAACTCGTCAGACAGATAGGGCGCAAAGGAGTAACCTACGAGAAATAAAGGATATCAATGCATGGAGCCCTGAAGTGGTCACAGAAGTGGAGGAGGTCACCGAGACGGTGGGTGATGAAAGCGAAGCAGGGGCACTAGACAGACGTCTGCTTAACCTGTGGAAGCGAAAGTAGCAGTGGGAAGAGCAGCTTAGGGCTGCTCATCGGACAGTGGGCTCCGAAAAGGGATCCCTAACTCGGCAGCCAAATAGGGCGCGCAGGAGTAACCTAGTGGAATAAAGGTCATCAATGCATGGAGCCGCGAAGTGGTCAGAGAAGTGGAGGAGGTCACAGAGACAGTGGCTGATGAAACCGAAGCAGGGGCACTAGACAGACTTCTGCTTGACATGTGAAAGCGAATGAAGCAGTGGGAAGAGCAGCTTGAGGGCCGCACGTGGGACAGTGGGCTCCGAAAAATTATTCCCAACTCGGCAGAGAGATAGGGCGCACAGGAGTAACCTAGTCGAAATAAAGGATATCAATGTATAGAGCCGCGAAGTGGTCACCGAAGTGGAGGACGTCTCAGAGACGGTTGCTGATGAAAGCGAAGCAGGGGCACTAGACAGACATCTGCTTAACCTGTGCAAGCGATAGAAGCAGTGGGAAGAGCAGCTTCGGGGCCGCACGTCGGACAGTGAGCTCCGAAAAAGGATCCCTAACTCGGCAGACAGATAGGGCGCACAGGAGTAACCTAGGAGAAATAAAGGATATCAATGTATAGAGCCGCGAAGTGGTCACCGAAATGGAGGACGTCTCAGAGACGGTTGCTGATGAAAGCGAAGCAGGGGCACTAGACAGACATCTGCTTAACCTGTGCAAGCGATAGAAGCAGTTGAAGAGCAGCTTCGGGGCCGCACGTCGGACAGTTAGCTCCGAAAAAGGATCCCTAACTCGGCAGACAGATAGGGCGCACAGGAGTAACCTAGGAGAAATAAAGGATATCAATGCATGAAGCCGTCAAGTGGTCACAGAAGCGAGGAGGTCACAGAGACGGTGGCTCATGACAGCGAAGCAGGGGCACTAGACAGACGTCTGCTTAACCTGTGGAAGCGAAAGAAGCAGTGGAGAGAGCAGTTTGGGGGCCGCACGTGGGACAGTGGACAAAGAAAAAGGATCCCCAACTCGGCAGAGAGATAGGGCACAAAGGAGTAACCTAGGAGAAATAAAGGATATCAATGCATGGAGCCGCGGAGTGGTCACAGAAGTGGAGGAGGTCACGGAGACGGTGGCTCATGAAAGCGAAGCAGGGGCACAAGACAGACGTCTGCTTAACCTGTGGAAGCGAAAGAAGCAGTGGGAAAAGCAGCTTGGGGGCCGCACGTGGAACTGTGGTCAAAAAAAGGATCCCTATCTCGGCAGAGAGATAGGGCGCTCAGGAGTAACCTAGGAGAAATAAAGAATATAAATGCATAGAGCCGCGAAGCGGTCACAGAAGTGGAGGAGGTCACTGAGATGGTGGCTCATGAAAGCGATGCAGGGGCACTAGACAGATATCTGCTTAACCTGTGGAAGCGAAAGAAGCAGTGGGAAGAGCAGCTTGGGGGCCGCACGTGGGACAGTGAGCTCCGAAAAAGGATCCCAAACTCGGCAGACAGATAGGGCGCACAGGAGTAACCTAGGAGAAATAAAGGATATCAATGCATGGAGCCGCGAAGTGGTCACAGAAGTGGAGGAGGTCACAGAGACGGTGGCTCATGAATGCGAAGCAGGGGCACTAGACAGACGTCTGCTTAACCTGTGGAAGCGAAAGAAGCAGTGGGAAGAGCAGCTTGGGGGACGCACGTGGGACAGTGGACAAAGAAAAAGGATCCCCAACTCGGCAGAGAGATAGAGCGCACAGGAGTAACCTAGGAGAAATAAAGGATATCAATGCATGGAGCCGCGAAGTGGTCACAGAAGTGGAGGAGGTCACACACACGGTGGCTCATGAAAGCGAAGCAGGGGCACTAGACAGACGACTGCTTAACCTGTGGAAGCGAAAGAAGCAGTGGGAAGAGCAGCTTCGGGGCCGCACGTCGGACAGTTAGCTCCGAAAAGGGATCCCTAACTCGGCAGACAGATAGGGCGCACAGGAGTAACCTAGGAGAAATAAAGGATATCAATGCATGAAGCCGTCAAGTGGTCACAGAAGCGAGGAGGTCACAGAGACGGTGGCTCATGAAGCGAAGCAGGGGCACTAGACAGACGTCTGCTTAACCTGTGGAAGCGAAAGAAGCAGTGGGGAGAGCAGTTTGGGGGCCGCACGTGGGACAGTGGACAAAGAAAAAGGATCCCCAACTCGGCAGAGAGATAGGGCACAAAGGAGTAACCTAGGAGAAATAAAGGATATCAATGCATGGAGCCGCGGAGTGGTCACAGAAGTGGAGGAGGTCACGGAGACGGTGGCTCATGAAAGCGAAGCAGGGGCACTAGACAGACGTCTGCTTAACCTGTGGAAGCGAAAGAAGCAGTGGGAAGAGCAGCTTAGGGCTGCACATCGGACAGTGGGCTCCGAAAAAGGATCCCCAACTCGGCAGAGAGATAGGGCTCACAGGAGTAACCTAGGCGAAATAAAAGATATCAATGCATGGAGCCGCGAAGTGGTCAGAGAAGTGGAGGAGGTCACAGAGACGATTGCTGATGAAAGCGAAGCAGGGGCACTAGACAGATATCTGCTTAACCTGTGGAAGCGAAAGAAGCAGTGGGAAGAGCAGCTTAGGGGCCGCACGTGGGACAGTGGGCTTCGAAAAAGGATCCCTAACTCGTCAAAGAGGTAGGGCGCTCAGGTATAACCTAGGAGAAATAAAGGATATCAATGCATGGAGCCGCGAAGTGGTCACAGAAGTGGAGGAGGTCATGGAGACGGTGGCTCATGAAAGCGAAACAGGGGCATTAGACAGACGTCTGCTTAACCTGTGAAAGCGAAAGAAGCAGTGGGAAGAGCAGCTTGGGGGCCGCACGTGGGACAGTGGACAAAGAAAAAGGATCCCCAACTCGGCAGAGAGATAGGGCGCACAGGAGTTACCTAGGAGAAATAAAGGATATCAATGCATGAAGCCGCGAAGTGGTCACAGAAGTGGAGGAGGTCACAGAGACGGTGGCTCATGAAAGCGAAGCAGGGGCACTAGACAGACGTCTGCTTAACCTGTGGAAGCGAAAGAAGCATTGGGAAGAGCAGCTTGGGGGCCGCACTTGGGACAGTGGGCTCCGAAAAAGGATCCCCAACTCGGCAGAGAGATAGGGCGCACAGGAGTAACCTAGGCGAAAAAAGGATATCAATGCATAGAGCCGCGAAGTGGTCACAGAAGTGGAGGAGGTCACAGAGACGGTTGCTGATGAAAGCGAAGCAGAACACTAGACAGACATCTGCTTAACCTGTGGAAGCGAAGGAAGAAGTGCGAAGAGCAGCTTGGGGGCCGCACGTGGGAGATTGGGCTCCGAAAAAGGATCCCCAACTCGGCAGAGAGATAGGGCTCACAGGAGTAACCTAGGCGAAATAAAAGATATCAATGCATGGAGCCGCGAAGTGGTCAAAGAAGTGGAGGAGGTCACCGAGACGGTGGCTCATGAAAACGAAGCAGGAGCACTTGACAGACGTCTGCTTAACCTGTGGAAGCGAAAGAAGCAGTGGGAAGAGCAGCTTAGGGCTGCACATCGGACAGTGGGCCCCGAGAAAGGATCCCCAACTCGGCAGAGAGATAGGGCGCACAGGAGTAACCTAGGCGAAATAAAGGATATCAATGCATAGAGCCGCGAAGTGGTCACAGAAGTGGAGCAGGTCACAGAGACGGTTGGTATGAAAGCGAAGCAGGGCCACTAGACAGATATCTGCTTAACCTGCGGAATCGAAAGAAGCAGTGGCAAGAGCAGCTTGGAGGCCGCACTTGGGACAGTGGGCTCCTAAAAACGATCCCTAACTCGGCAGACAGATAGGGCGCACAGGGGTAACCTAGGGGAATAAATGATATCAATGCATGGAGCCGCGAAGTGGTCACAGAAGAGGAGGAGGTCACAGAGACGGTGGCTCATGAAAGCGAAGCAGGGGCACTAGACAGACGTCTGCTTAACCTGTGGAAGCGAAAGAAGCAGTGGGAAGAGCAGCTTAGGGACTGCAAATCGCACAGTGGGCTCCGAAAAATGGATCCCCAACTCGGCAGAGAGATAGGGCGCACAGGAGTAACCTAGACCGAATAAAGGATATGAATGCATAGAGCCGCGAAGTGGTCACAGAAGTGGAGGACGTCGCAGAGACGGTTGCTGATGAAAGCAAAGCAGGGGCACTAGACAGACGTCTGCTTAACCTGTGGAAGCGAAAGAAGCAGTAGGAAGAGCAGTTTGGGGGCCGCATGTTGGACAGTGGGCTCCGAAAAAGGATCCCGAACTCGGCAGAGAGATAGGGCGCACAGGAGTAACCTAGGCGAAATAAAGGATATCAATGCATGGAGCCGCGAAGTGGTCACAGAAGTGGAGGAGTTCACGGAGACGGTGGCTCATGAAAGCGAAGCAGGGGCATTAGACAGAAGTCTGCTTAACCTGTGGAAGCGAAAGAAGCAGTGGGAAGAGCAGCTTGGGGGCCGCATGTGGGACAGTGGGCTCCGAAAAAGGATCCCGAACTCGGCAGAGAGATAGGGCGCACAGGAGTAACCTAGGCGAAATAAAGAATATCAATGCATGGAGCCGCGAAGTGGTCACAGAAGTGGAGGAGGTCACCGAGACGGTGGCTCATGAAAACGAAGCAGGAGCACTTGACAGACGTCTGCTTAACCTGTGGAAGCGAAAGAAGCAGTGGGAAGAGCAGCTTAGGGCTGCACATCGGACAGTGGGCTCCGAAAAAGGATCCCTAACTCGGCAGACAAATAGGGCGTCCAGGAGTATCCTAGGGGAATAAAGGATATCAATGCATGGAGCCGCGAAGTGGTCAGAGAAGTGGAGGAGGTCACAGAGACGATTGCTGATGAAAGCGAAGCAGGGGCACTAGACAGATATCTGCTTAACCTGTGGAAGCGAAAGAAGCAGTGGGAAGAGCAGCTTAGGGGCCGCACGTGGGACAGTGGGCTTCGAAAAAGGATCCCTAACTCGGCAAAGAGGTAGGGCGCACAGGTAGTAACCTAGGAGAAATAAAGGATATCAATGCATGGAGCCGCGAAGTGGTCACAGAAGTGGAGGAGGTCATGGAGACGGTGGCTCATGAAAGCGAAGCAGGGGCACTAGACAGACGTCTGCTTAACCTGTGGAAGCGAAAGAAGCAGTGGGAAGAGCAGCTTGGGGGCCGCACTTGGGACAGTGGGCTCCGAAAAAGGATCCCCAACTCGGCAGAGAGATAGGGCGCACAGGAGTAACCTAGGCGAAATAAAGGATATCAATGCATAGAGCCGCGAAGTGGTCACAGAAGTGGAGGAGGTCACAGAGACGGTTGCTGATGAAAGCGAAGCAGGAGCACTAGACAGACGTCTGCTTAACCTGTGGAAGCGAAAGAAGCAGTGCGAAGAGCAGCTTGGGGGCCGCACGTGGGACAGTGGGCTCCGAAAAAGGATCCCCAACTCGGCAGAGAGATAGGGCTCACAGGAGTAACCTAGGCGAAATAAAAGATATCAATGCATGGAGCCGCGAAGTGGTCAGAGAAGTGGAGGAGGTCACAGAGACGATTGCTGATGAAAGCGAAGCAGGGGCACTAGACAGATATCTGCTTAACCTGTGGAAGCGAAAGAAGCAGTGGGAAGAGCAGCTTAGGGGCCGCACGTGGGACAGTGGGCTTCGAAAAAGGATCCCTAACTCGTCAAAGAGGTAGGGCGCTCAGGTATAACCTAGGAGAAATAAAGGATATCAATGCATGGAGCCGCGAAGTGGTCACAGAAGTGGAGGAGGTCATGGAGACGGTGGCTCATGAAAGCGAAACAGGGGCATTAGACAGACGTCTGCTTAACCTGTGAAAGCGAAAGAAAGCAGTGGGAAGAGCAGCTTGGGGGCCGCACGTGGGACAGTGGACAAAGAAAAAGGATCCCCAACTCGGCAGAGAGATAGGGCGCACAGGAGTTACCTAGGAGAAATAAAGGATATCAATGCATGAAGCCGCGAAGTGGTCACAGAAGTGGAGGAGGTCACAGAGACGGTGGCTCATGAAAGCGAAGCAGGGGCACTAGACAGACGTCTGCTTAACCTGTGGAAGCGAAAGAAGCATTGGGAAGAGCAGCTTGGGGGCCGCACTTGGGACAGTGGGCTCCGAAAAAGGATCCCCAACTCGGCAGAGAGATAGGGCGCACAGGAGTAACCTAGGCGAAAAAAGGATATCAATGCATAGAGCCGCGAAGTGGTCACAGAAGTGGAGGAGGTCACAGAGACGGTTGCTGATGAAAGCGAAGCAGAACACTAGACAGACATCTGCTTAACCTGTGGAAGCGAAGGAAGAAGTGCGAAGAGCAGCTTGGGGGCCGCACGTGGGAGATTGGGCTCCGAAAAAGGATCCCCAACTCGGCAGAGAGATAGGGCTCACAGGAGTAACCTAGGCGAAATAAAAGATATCAATGCATGGAGCCGCGAAGTGGTCAAAGAAGTGGAGGAGGTCACCGAGACGGTGGCTCATGAAAACGAAGCAGGAGCACTTGACAGACGTCTGCTTAACCTGTGGAAGCGAAAGAAGCAGTGGGAAGAGCAGCTTAGGGCTGCACATCGGACAGTGGGCCCCGAGAAAGGATCCCCAACTCGGCAGAGAGATAGGGCGCACAGGAGTAACCTAGGCGAAATAAAGGATATCAATGCATAGAGCCGCGAAGTGGTCACAGAAGTGGAGCAGGTCACAGAGACGGTTGGTATGAAAGCGAAGCAGGGCCACTAGACAGATATCTGCTTAACCTGCGGAATCGAAAGAAGCAGTGGCAAGAGCAGCTTGGAGGCCGCACTTGGGACAGTGGGCTCCTAAAAACGATCCCTAACTCGGCAGACAGATAGGGCGCACAGGGGTAACCTAGTGGAATAAATGATATCAATGCATGGAGCCGCGAAGTGGTCACAGAAGAGGAGGAGGTCACAGAGACGGTGGCTCATGAAAGCGAAGCAGGGGCACTAGACAGACGTCTGCTTAACCTGTGGAAGCGAAAGAAGCAGTGGGAAGAGCAGCTTAGGGACTGCAAATCGCACAGTGGGCTCCGAAAAATGATCCCCAACTCGGCAGAGAGATAGGGCGCACAGGAGTAACCTAGACCGAATAAAGGATATGAATGCATAGAGCCGCGAAGTGGTCACAGAAGTGGAGGACGTCGCAGAGACGGTTGCTGATGAAAGCAAAGCAGGGGCACTAGACAGACGTCTGCTTAACCTGTGGAAGCGAAAGAAGCAGTAGGAAGAGCAGTTTGGGGGCCGCATGTTGGACAGTGGGCTCCGAAAAAGGATCCCGAACTCGGCAGAGAGATAGGGCGCACAGGAGTAACCTAGGCGAAATAAAGGATATCAATGCATGGAGCCGCGAAGTGGTCACAGAAGTGGAGGAGTTCACGGAGACGGTGGCTCATGAAAGCGAAGCAGGGGCATTAGACAGAAGTCTGCTTAACCTGTGGAAGCGAAAGAAGCAGTGGGAAGAGCAGCTTGGGGGCCGCATGTGGGACAGTGGGCTCCGAAAAAGGATCCCGAACTCGGCAGAGAGATAGGGCGCACAGGAGTAACCTAGGCGAAATAAAGAATATCAATGCATGGAGCCGCGAAGTGGTCACAGAAGTGGAGGAGGTCACCGAGACGGTGGCTCATGAAAACGAAGCAGGAGCACTTGACAGACGTCTGCTTAACCTGTGGAAGCGAAAGAAGCAGTGGGAAGAGCAGCTTAGGGCTGCACATCGGACAGTGGGCTCCGAAAAAGGATCCCTAACTCGGCAGACAAATAGGGCGTCCAGGAGTATCCTAGGGGAATAAAGGATATCAATGCATGGAGCCGCGAAGTGGTCACAGAAGTGGAGGAGGTCACAGAGACGATTGCTGATGAAAGCGAAGCAGGGGCACTAGACACATATCTGCTTAACCTGTGGAAGCGAAAGAAGAAGTGGCAAGAGCAGCTTGGGGGCCGCACGTGGGACAGTGGGCCCCGAGAAAGGATCCCCAACTCGGCAGAGAGATAGGGCGCACAGGAGTAACCTAGGCGAAATAAAGGATATCAATGCATAGAGCCGCGAAGTGGTCACAGAAGTGGAGCAGGTCACAGAGACGGTTGGTATGAAAGCGAAGCAGGGCCACTAGACAGATATCTGCTCAACCTGCGGAATCGAAAGAAGCAGTGGCAAGAGCAGCTTGGAGGCCGCACTTGGGACAGTGGGCTCCTAAAAACGATCCCTAACTCGGCAGACAGATAGGGCGCACAGGGGTAACCTAGGGGAATAAATGATATCAATGCATGGAGCCGCGAAGTGGTCACAGAAGTGGAGGAGGTCACAGAGACGGTGGCTCATGAAAGCGAAGCAGGGGCACTAGACAGACGTCTGCTTAACCTGTGGAAGCGAAAGAAGCAGTGGGAAGAGCAGCTTAGGGGCTGCAAATCGCACAGTGGGCTCCGAAAAATGATCCCCAACTCGGCAGAGAGATAGGGCGCACAGGAGTAACCTAGACCGAATAAAGGATATGAATGCATGGAGCCGCGAAGTGGTCACAGAAGTGGAGGACGTCGCAGAGACGGTTGCTGATGAAAGCAAAGCAGGGGCACTAGACAGACGTCTGCTTAACCTGTGGAAGCGAAAGAAGCAGTAGGAAGAGCAGTTTGGGGGCCGCATGTTGGACAGTGGGCTCCGAAAAAGGATCCCGAACTCGGCAGAGAGATAGGGCGCACAGGAGTAACCTAGGCGAAATAAAGGATATCAATGCATGGAGCCGCGAAGTGGTCACAGAAGTGGAGGAGTTCACGGAGACGGTGGCTCATGAAAGCGAAGCAGGGGCATTAGACAGAAGTCTGCTTAACCTGTGGAAGCGAAAGAAGCAGTGGGAAGAGCAGCTTGGGGGCCGCATGTGGGACAGTGGGCTCCGAAAAAGGATCCCGAACTCGGCAGAGAGATAGGGCGCACAGGAGTAACCTAGGCGAAATAAAGAATATCAATGCATGGAGCCGCGAAGTGGTCACAGAAGTGGAGGAGGTCACAGAGACAGTGGCTCATGAAAGCGAAGCAGGGGCACTAGACAGACGTCTGCTTAACCTGTGGAGGCGAAAGAAGCAGTGAAAAGAGCATCTTAGGGGCCGCACGTGGGACAGTGGGCTTCCAAAAAGGATCCCTAACTCGGCAAAGAGGTAGGGCGCTGAGGTATAACCTAGGAGAAATAAAGGATATCAATGCATGGAGCCGCGAAGTGGTCACAGAAGTGTATGAGTTCACGGAGACGGTGGCTCATGAAAGCGAAGCAGGGGCATTAGACACAAGTCTGCTTAACCTGTGGAAGCGAAAGAAGCTGTGGGAAGAGCAGCTGGGAGGCCGCACTTGGGACAGTGGGCTCCGAGAAAAGGATCCCGAACTCGGCAGAGAGATAGGGCGCACAGGAGTAACCTAGGCGAAATAAAGGATATCAATGCATAGAGCCGCGAAGTGGTCACAGGATTGGAGCAGGTCACAGAGACGGTGGGTATGAAAGCGAAGAGGGGCCACTTGACAGATATTTGCTTAACCTGTGGAAGCGAAAGAAGCAGTGGCAAGAGCAGCTTAGGGGCCGCACGTCGGACAATGGGCTCCGAAAAAGGATCCCTAACTCGTCAGACAGATAGGGCGCAAAGGAGTAACCTACGAGAAATAAAGGATATCAATGCATGGAGCCCTGAAGTGGTCACAGAAGTGGAGGAGGTCACCGAGACGGTGGGTGATGAAAGCGAAGCAGGGGCACTAGACAGACGTCTGCTTAACCTGTGGAAGCGAAAGTAGCAGTGGGAAGAGCAGCTTAGGGCTGCTCATCGGACAGTGGGCTCCGAAAAGGGATCCCTAACTCGGCAGCCAAATAGGGCGCGCAGGAGTAACCTAGTGGAATAAAGGTCATCAATGCATGGAGCCGCGAAGTGGTCAGAGAAGTGGAGGAGGTCACAGAGACAGTGGCTGATGAAACCGAAGCAGGGGCACTAGACAGACTTCTGCTTGACATGTGAAAGCGAATGAAGCAGTGGGAAGAACAGCTTCGGGGCCGCACGTCGGACAGTGAGCTCCGAAAAAGGATCCCTAACTCGGCAGACAGATAGGGCGCACAGGAGTAACCTAGGAGAAATAAAGGATATCAATGTATAGAGCCGCGAAGTGGTCACCGAAATGGAGGACGTCTCAGAGACGGTTGCTGATGAAAGCGAAGCAGGGGCACTAGACAGACATCTGCTTAACCTGTGCAAGCGATAGAAGCAGTTGAAGAGCAGCTTCGGGGCCGCACGTCGGACAGTTAGCTCCGAAAAAGGATCCCTAACTCGGCAGACAGATAGGGCGCACAGGAGTAACCTAGGAGAAATAAAGGATATCAATGCATGAAGCCGTCAAGTGGTCACAGAAGCGAGGAGGTCACAGAGACGGTGGCTCATGACAGCGAAGCAGGGGCACTAGACAGACGTCTGCTTAACCTGTGGAAGCGAAAGAAGCAGTGGAGAGAGCAGTTTGGGGGCCGCACGTGGGACAGTGGACAAAGAAAAAGGATCCCCAACTCGGCAGAGAGATAGGGCACAAAGGAGTAACCTAGGAGAAATAAAGGATATCAATGCATGGAGCCGCGGAGTGGTCACAGAAGTGGAGGAGGTCACGGAGACGGTGGCTCATGAAAGCGAAGCAGGGGCACAAGACAGACGTCTGCTTAACCTGTGGAAGCGAAAGAAGCAGTGGGAAGAGCAGCTTGGGGGCCGCACGTGGAACAGTGGACAAAAAAAGGATCCCTATCTCGGCAGAGAGATAGGGCGCTCAGGAGTAACCTAGGAGAAATAAAGAATATAAATGCATAGAGCCGCGAAGCGGTCACAGAAGTGGAGGAGGTCACTGAGATGGTGGCTCATGAAAGCGATGCAGGGGCACTAGACAGATATCTGCTTAACCTGTGGAAGCGAAAGAAGCAGTGGGAAGAGCAGCTTGGGGGCCGCACGTGGGACAGTGAGCTCCGAAAAAGGATCCCAAACTCGGCAGACAGATAGGGCGCACAGGAGTAACCTAGGAGAAATAAAGGATATCAATGCATGGAGCCGCGAAGTGGTCACAGAAGTGGAGGAGGTCACAGAGACGGTGGCTCATGAATGCGAAGCAGGGGCACTAGACAGACGTCTGCTTAACCTGTGGAAGCGAAAGAAGCAGTGGGAAGAGCAGCTTGGGGGACGCACGTGGGACAGTGGACAAAGAAAAAGGATCCCCAACTCGGCAGAGAGATAGAGCGCACAGGAGTAACCTAGGAGAAATAAAGGATATCAATGCATGGAGCCGCGAAGTGGTCACAGAAGTGGAGGAGGTCACACACACGGTGGCTCATGAAAGCGAAGCAGGGGCACTAGACAGACGACTGCTTAACCTGTGGAAGCGAAAGAAGCAGTGGGAAGAGCAGCTTGGGGGCCGCACTTGGGACAGTGGGCTCCGAAAAAGGATCCCCAACTCGGCAGAGAGATAGGGCGCACAGGAGTAACCTAGGCGAAATAAAGGATATCAATGCATGGAGCCGCGAAGTGGTCACAGGAAGTGGAGGAGGTCACCGAGACGGTGGCTCATGAAAGCGAAGCAGGGGCACTAGACAGACGTCTGCTTAACCTGTGGAAGCGAAAGAAGCAGTGCGAAGAGCAGCTTAGGGCTGCACATCGGACAGTGGGCTCCGAAAAAGGATCCCTAACTCGGCAGACAGATAGGGCCCACAGGAGTAACCTAGGGGAAATAAAGGATATCAATGCATGGAGCCGCGAAGTGGTCAGAGAAGTGGAGGAGGTCACAGAGACGATTGCTGATGAAAGCGAAGCAGGGGCACTAGACACACATCTGCTTAACCTGTGGAAGCGAAAGAAGCAGTGGGAAGAGCAGCTTGGGGGCCGCACGTGGGACAGTGGGCTCCGAGAAAGGATCCCCAACTCGGCAGAGAGATAGGGCGCACAGGAGTAACCTAGGCGAAATAAAGGATATCAATGCATCGAGCCGCGAAGTGGTCACAGAAGTGGAGGAGGTCACAGAGACGGTTGCTGATGAAAGCGAAGCAGGGCCACTAGACAGACATCTGCTTAAGCTGTGGAAGCGAAAGAAGCAGTGGGAAGAGCAGCTTGGCGGCCGCACGTGGGACAGTGGGCTCCGAAAAAGGATCCCCAACTCGGCAGAGAGATAGGGCGCACAGGAGTAACCTAGGACGAAATAAAGGATATCAATGCATAGAGCCGCGAAGTGGTCACAGAAGTGGAGGAGGTCACAGAGACGGTTGCTGATGAAAGCGAAGCAGGGGCACTAGACAGACGTCTGCTTAACCTGTGGAAGCGAAAGAAGCAGTGAAAAGAGCATCTTAGTGGGCGCACGTGGGACAGTGGGCTTCGAAAAAGGATCCCTAACTCGGCAGCAAGATTAGGGCGCTCATGGGTAACCTAGGAGAAATAAAGGATATCAATGCATGGAGCCGCGAAGTGGTCACAGAATTGGAGGAGGTCACGGAGACAGTGGCTCATGAAAGCCAAGCAGGGACAATAGACAGAAGTCTGCTTAACCTGTGGAAGCGAAAGAAGCAGTAGGAAGAGCAGTTTGGGGGCCGCACGTGGGACAGTGGACAAAGAATAAGGATCCCTAACTCGGCAAAGAGGTAGGGCGCTGAGGTAGTAACCTAGGAGAAATAAAGGATATCAATGCATGGAGCCGCGAAGTGGTCACAGAAGTGGAGGAGTTCACGGAGACGGTGGCTCATGAAAGCGAAGCAGGGGCATTAGACAGAAGTCTGCTTAACCTGTGGAAGCGAAAGAAGCAGTAGGAAGAGCAGCTTGGGGGCCGCATTTGGGACAGTGGCCTCCGAAAAAGGATCCCGAACTCGGCAGAGAGATAGGGCGCACAGGAGTAACCTAGGCGAAATAAAGGATATCAATGCATGGAGCCGCGAAGTGGTCACAGAAGTGGAGGAGGTCGCAGAGACGGTGGCTCATGAAAGCGAAGCAGGGGCACTAGACAGACGTCTGCTTAACCTGTGGAAGCGAAAGAAGCAGTGGGAAGAGCAGCTTGAAGGCCGCACTTGGGACAGTGGGCTCCGAAAAAGGATCCCGAACTCGGCAGAGAGATAGGGCGCACAGGAGTAACCTAGGCGAAATAAAGGATAACAATGCATGGAGCCGCGAAGTGGTCACAGAAGTGGAGGAGGTCACAGAGACGGTGGCTCATGAAAGCGAAGCAGGGGCACTAGACAGACGTCTGCTTAACCTGTGGAGGCGAAATAAGTAGTGGGAAGAGCAGCTTAGGGGCCGCACGTGGGACAGTGGGCTTCCGAAAAAGGATCCCTAACTCGGCAAAGAGGTAGGGCGCAGAGGTAGTAACCTAGGAGAAATAAAGGATATCAATGCATGGAGCCGCGAAGTGGTCACAGAAGTGGAGGAGTTCACGGAGACGGTGGCTCATGAAAGCGAAGCAGGGGCACTAGACAGAAGTCTGCTTAACCTGTGGAAGCGAAAGAAGCAGTGGGAAGAGCAGCTTGGAGGCCGCACTTGGGACAGTGGGCTCCG
Organism: Amblyomma americanum; assembly: GCA_030143305.2. Lineage (NCBI taxonomy): Eukaryota > Metazoa > Arthropoda > Arachnida > Ixodida > Ixodidae > Amblyomma > Amblyomma americanum. The sequence goes on along the minus strand of JARKHS020011573.1, from coordinate 28,273 downwards.
AAAAAGGATCCCGAACTCGGCAGAAGATAGGGCGCACAGGAGTAACCTAGGCGAAATAAAGGATATCAACGCATAGAGCCGCGAAGTGGTCACAGAAGTGGAGGAGGTCACAGAGACGGTGGCTCATGAAAGCGAAGCAGGGGCACTAGACAGACGTCTGCTTAACCTGTGGAGGCGAAAGAAGCAGTGAAAAGAGCATCTTATGGGCCGCACGTGGGACAGTGGGCTTCGAAAAAGGATCCCTAACTCGGCAAAGAGGTAGGGCGCTGAGGTATAACCTAGGCGAAATAAAGGATATCAATGCATGGAGCCGCGAAGTGGTCACAGAAGTGGAGGAGTTCACGGAGACGGTGGCTCATGAAAGCGAAGCAGGGGCATTAGACAGAAGTCTGCTTAACCTGTGGAAGCGAAAGAAGCAGTGGGAAGAGCAGCTTGGAGGCCGCACTTGGGACAGTGGGCTCCGAAAAAGGATCCCGAACTCGGCAGAGAGATAGGGCGCACAGGAGTAACCTAGGCGAAATAAAGGATATCAATGCATAGAGCCGCGAAGTGGTCACAGAATTGGAGCAGGTCACAGAGACGGTGGGTATGAAAGCGAAGAGGGGCCACTTGACAGATATTTGCTTAACCTGTGAAAGCGAAAGAAGCAGTGGCAAGAGCAGCTTAGGGGCCGCACGTCGGACAATGGGCTCCGAAAAAGGATCCCTAACTCGGCAGACAGATAGGGCGCACAGGAGTAACCTACGAGAAATAAAGGATATCAATGCATGGAGCCGCGAAGTGGTCACAGAAGTGGAGGAGGTCACCGAGACGGTGGCTGATGAAAGCGAAGCAGGGGCACTAGACAGACGTCTGCTTAACCTGTGGAAGCGAAAGAAGCAGTGGGAAGAGCAGCTTAGGGCTGCTCATCGGACAGTGGGCTCCGAAAAAGGATCCCTAACTCGGCAGACAGATAGGGCGCACAGGAGTAACCTACGAGAAATAAAGGATATCAATGCATGGAGCCGCGAAGTGGTCACAGAAGTGGAGGAGGTCACCGAGACGGTGGGTGATGAAAGCGAAGCAGGGGCACTAGACAGACGTCTGCTTAACCTATGGAAGCGAAAGAAGCAGTGGGAAGAGCAGCTTAGGGCCGCACGTCGGACAGTGGGCTCCGAAAAGGGATCCCTAACTCGGCAGCCAAGATAGGGCGCACAGGAGTAACCTAGTGGAAATAAAGGATCATCAATGCATGGAGCCGCGAAGTGGTCAGAGAAGTGGAGGAGGTCACAGAGACAGTGGCTGATGAAAGCGAAGCAGGGGCACTAGACAGACTTCTGCTTGACCTGTGAAAGCGAATGAAGCAGTGGGAAGAGCAGCTTGAGGGCCGCACGTGGGACAGTGGGCTCCGAAAAAGGATTCCCAACTCGGCAGAGAGATAGGGCGCACAGGAGTAACCTAGGCGAAATAAAGGATATCAATGCATAGAGCCGCGAAGTGGTCACAGAAGTGGAGGAGGTCACAGAGACGGTTGCTGATGAAAGCGAAGCAGGGGCACTAGACAGACATCTGCTTAACCTGTGGAAGCGAAAGAAGCAGTGGGAAGAGCAGCTTCGGGGCCGCACGTGGGACAGTGAGCTCCGGAAAAGGATCCCTAACTCGGCAGACAGATAGGGCGCACAGGAGTAACCTAGGAGAAATAAAGGATATCAATGCATGGAGCCGCGAAGTGGTCACAGAAGTGGAGGACGTCTCAGAGACGGTGGCTGATGAAAGCGAAGCAGGGGCACTAGACAGACATCTGCTTAACCTGTGGAAGCGAAAGAAGCAGTGGGAAGAGCAGCCTCGGGGCCGCACGTCGGACAGTGGGCTCCGAAAAAGGATCCCTAACTCGGCAGACAGATAGGGCGCACAGGAGTAACCTAGGAGAAATAAAGGATATCAATGCATGGAGCCGCGAAGTGGTCACAGAAGTGGAGGAGGTCACCGAGACGGTGGCTCATGAAAGCGAAGCAGGGGCACTAGACAGACGTCTGCTTAACCTGTGGAAGCGAAAGAAGCAGTGGGAAGAGCAGCTTGGGGGCCGCACGTGGGACAGTGGACAAAGAAAAAGGATCCCCAACTCGGCAGAGAGATAGGGCGCAAAGGAGTAACCTAGGAGAAATAAAGGATATCAATGCATGGAGCCGCGAAGTGGTCACAGAAGTGGAGGAGGTCACGGAGACGGTGGCTCATGAAAGCGAAGCAGGGGCACTAGACAGACGTCTGCTTAACCTGTGGAAGCGAAAGAAGCAGTGGGAAGAGCAGCTTGGGGGCCGCACGTGGACAGTGGGCACCGAAAAAGGATCCCTAACTCGGCAGAGAGATAGGGCGCACAGGAGTAACCTAGGAGAAATAAAGGATATCAATGCATAGAGCCGCGAAGTGGTCACAGAAGTGGAGGAGGTCACAGAGACGGTGGCTGATGAAAGCGAAGCAGGGGCACTAGACAGACTATCTGCTTAACCTGTGGAAGCGAAAGAAGCAGTGGGAAGAGCAGCTTGGGGGCCGCACGTGGGACAGTGGGCTCCGAAAAAGGATCCCAAACTCGGCAGACAGATAGGGCGCACAGGAGTAACCTAGGAGAAATAAAGGATATCAATGCATGGAGCCGCGAAGTGGTCACAGAAGTGGAGGAGGTCACAGAGACGGTGGCTCATGAATGCGAAGCAGGGGCACTAGACAGACGTCTGCTTAACCTGTGGAAGCGAAAGAAGCAGTGGAAAGAGCAGCTTACGGGCCGCACGTCGGACAGTGGAGCTTCGAAAAAGGATCCCTAACTCGGCAGACAGTTAGGGCGCACAGGAGTAACCTAGGAGAAATAAAGGATATCAATGCATGAAGCCGCGAAGTGGTCACAGAAGTGGAGGAGGTCACAGAGACTGTGGCTCATGAAAGCGAAGCAGGGGCACTAGACAGACGTCTGCTTAACCTGTGGAGGCGAAAGAAGCAGTGAAAAGAGCATCTTATGGGCCGCACGTGGGACAGTGGGCTTCCAAAAAGGATCCCTAACTCGGCAAAGAGGTAGGGCGCTGAGGTATAACCTAGGAGAAATAAAGGATATCAATGCATGGAGCCGCGAAGTGGTCACAGAAGTGGAGGAGTTCCCGGAGACGGTGGCTCATGAAAGCGAAGCAGGGGCATTAGACAGAAGTCTGCTTAACCTGTGGAAGCGAAAGAAGCAGTGGGAAGAGCAGCTTGGAGGCCGCACTTGGGAAAGTGGGCTCCGAAAAAGGATCCCGAACTCGGCAGAGAGATAGGGCGCACAGGAGTAACCTAGGCGAAATAAAGGATATCAACGCATGGAGCCCCGAAGTGGTCACAGAATTGGAGCAGGTCACAGAGACGGTGGGTATGAAAGCGAAGAGGGGCCACTTGACAGATATTTGCTTAACCTGTGAAAGCGAAAGAAGCAGTGGCAAGAGCAGCTTAGGGGCCGCACGTCGGACAATGGGCTCCGAAAAAGGATCCCTAACTCGGCAGACAGATAGGGCGCACAGGAGTAACCTACGAGAAATAAAGGATATCAATGCATGGAGCCGCGAAGTGGTCACAGAAGTGGAGGAGGTCACCGAGACGGTGGCTGATGAAAGCGAAGCTGGGGCACTAGACAGACGTCTGCTTAACCTGTGGAAGCGAAAGAAGCAGTGGGAAGAGCAGCTTAGGGCTGCTCATCGGACAGTGGGCTCCGAAAAGGGATCCCTAACTCGGCAGCCAAATAGGGCGCACAGGAGTAACCTAGTGGAATAAAGGTCATCAATGCATGGAGCCGCGAAGTGGTCAGAGAAGTGGAGGAGGTCACAGAGACAGTGGCTGATGAAACCGAAGCAGGGGCACTAGACAGACTTCTGCTTGACATGTGAAAGCGAATGAAGCAGTGGGAAGAGCAGCTTCGGGGCCGCACGTCGGACAGTGAGCTCCGAAAAAGGATCCCTAACTCGGCAGACAGATAGGGCGCACAGGAGTAACCTAGGAGAAATAAAGGATATCAATGCATGAAGCCGTCAAGTGGTCAGAGAAGTGAGGAGGTCACAGAGACGGTGGCTCATGAAAGCGATGCAGGGGCACTAGACAGACGTCTGCTTAACCTGTGGAAGCGAAAGAAGCAGTGGGGAGAGCAGTTTGGGGGCCGCACGTGGGACAGTGGACAAAGAAGAAGGATCCCCAACTCGGCAGAGAGATAGGGCACAAAGGAGTAACCTAGGAGAAATATAGGATATCAATGCATGGAGCCGCGGAGTGGTCATAGAAGTGGAGGAGGTCACGGGGACGGTGGCTCATGATAGCGAAGCAGGGGCACTAGACAGACGTCTGCTTAACCTGTGGAGGCAAAAGAAGCAGTGAAAAGAGCATCTTAGGGGCCGCACGTGGGACAGTGGGCTTCCAAAATGGATCCCTAACTCGGCAAAGAGGTAGGGCGCTGAGGTATAACCTAGGAGAAATAAAGGATATCAATGCATGGAGCCGCGAAGTGGTCACAGAAGTGGAGGAGTTCACGGAGACGGTGGCTCATGAAAGCGAAGCAGGGGCATTAGACACAAGTCTGCTTAACCTGTGGAAGCGAAAGAAGCTGTGGGAAGAGCAGCTAGGAGGCCGCACTTGGGACAGTGGGCTCCGAAAAAGGATCCCGAACTCGGCAGAGAGATAGGGCGCACAGGAGTAACCTAGGCGAAATAAAGGATATCAATGCATAGAGCCGCGAAGTGGTCACAGGATTGGAGCAGGTCACAGAGACGGTGGGTATGAAAGCGAAGAGGGGCCCCTTGACAGATATTTGCTTAACCTGTGGAAGCGAAAGAAGCAGTGGCAAGAGCAGCTTAGGGGCCGCACGTCGGACAATGGGCTCCGAAAAAGGATCCCTAACTCGGCAGACAGATAGGGCGCAAAGGAGTAACCTACGAGAAATAAAGAATATCAATGCATGGAGCCGCGAAGTGGTCACAGAAGTGGAGGAGGTCACCGAGACGGTGGGTGATGAAAGCGAAGCAGGGGCACTAGACAGACGACTGCTTAACCTGTGGAAGCGAAAGAAGCAGTGGGAAGAGCAGCTTAGGGCTGCTCATCGGACAGTGGGCTCCGAAAAGGGATCCCTAACTCGGCAGCCAATTAGGGCGCACAGGAGTAACCTAGTGGAATAAAGGTCATCAATGCATGGAGCCGCGAAGTGGTCAGAGAAGTGGAGGAGGTCACAGAGCCAGTGGCTGATGAAACCGAAGCAGGGGCACTAGACAGACTTCTGCTTGACATGTGAAAGCGAATGAAGCAGTGGGAAGAGCAGCTTGAGGGCCGCACGTGGGACAGTGGGCTCCGAAAAATTATTCCCAACTCGGCAGAGAGATAGGGCGCACAGGAGTAACCTAGTCGAAATAAAGGATATCAATGTATAGAGCCGCGAAGTGGTCACCGAAGTGGAGGACGTCTCAGAGACGGTTGCTGATGAAAGCGAAGCAGGGGCACTAGACAGACATCTGCTTAACCTGTGCAAGCGATAGAAGCTGTGGGAAGAGCAGCTTCGGGGCCGCACGTCGGACAGTGAGCTCCGAAAAAGGATCCCTAACTCGGCAGACAGATAGGGCGCACAGGAGTAACCTAGGAGAAATAAAGGATATCAATGTATAGAGCCGCGAAGTGGTCACCGAAGTGGAGGACGTCTCAGAGACGGTTGCTGATGAAAGCGAAGCAGGGGCACTAGACAGACATCTGCTTAACCTGTGCAAGCGATAGAAGCAGTGGGAAGAGCAGCTTCGGGGCCGCACGTCGGACAGTTAGCTCCGAAAAAGGATCCCTAACTCGGCAGACAGATAGGGCGCACAGGAGTAACCTAGGAGAAATAAAGGATATCAATGCATGAAGCCGTCAAGTGGTCACAGAAGCGAGGAGGTCACAGAGACGGTGGCTCATGACAGCGAAGCAGGGGCACTAGACAGACGTCTGCTTAACCTGTGGAAGCGAAAGAAGCAGTGGGGAGAGCAGTTTGGGGGCCGCACGTGGGACAGTGGACAAAAAAAGGATCCCTAACTCGGCAGAGAGATAGGGCGCACAGGAGTAACCTAGGAGAAATAAAGGATATAAATGCATAGAGCCGCGAAGCGGTCACAGAAGTGGAGGAGGTCACTGAGATGGTGGCTCATGAAAGCGAAGCAGGGGCACTAGACAGATATCTGCTTAACCTGTGGAAGCGAAAGAAGCAGTGGGAAGAGCAGCTTGGGGGCCGCACGTGGGACAGTGAGCTCCGAAAAAGGATCCCAAACTCGGCAGACAGATAGGGCGCACAGGAGTAACCTAGGAGAAATAAAGGATATCAATGCATGGAGCCGCGAAGTGGTCACAGAAGTGGAGGAGGTCACAGAGACGGTGGCTCATGAATGCGAAGCAGGGGCACTAGACAGACGTCTGCTTAACCTGTGGAAGCGAAAGAAGCAGTGGAAAGAGCAGCTTACGGGCCGCACGTCGGACAGTGGGCTTCGAAAAAGGATCCCTAACTCGGCAGACAGATAGGGCGCACAGGAGTAACCTAGGAGAAATAAAGGATATCAATGCATGAACTTGCGAAGTGGTCACAGACGTGGGGGAGGTCACAGAGACGGTGGCTAATGAAACCGAAGCAGGGACAATAGACAGAAGTCTGCTTAACCTGTGGAAGCGAAAGAAGCAGTAGGAAGAGCAGTTTGGGGGCCGCACGTGGGACAGTGGACAAAGAATAAGGATCCCCAACTCGGCAAAGAGATAGGGCGCACAGGAGTAACCTAGGAGAAATAAAGGATATCAATGCATGGAGCCGCGAAGTGGTCACAGAAGTGGAGGAGGTCACAGAGATGGTGGCTCATGAAACCGAAGCAGGGCACTAGACAGACGTCTGCTTAACCTGTGGAGTAAAAAGAAGCAGTGAAAAGAGCATCTTAGGGGCCGCACGTGGGACAGTGGGCTTCGAAAAAGGATCCCTAACTCGTCAAAGAGGTAGGGCGCTCAGGTATAACCTAGGAGAAATAAAGGATATCAATACATGGAGCCGCGAAGTGGTCACAGAAGTGGAGGAGGTCACGGAGACGGTGGCTCATGAAAGCGAAGCAGGGGCACTAGACAGACGTCTGCTTAACCTGTGGAGGTGAAAGAAGCAGTGAAAAGAGCATCTTAGGGGCCGCACGTGGGACAGTGGGCTTCCAAAAAGGATCCCTAACTCGGCAAAGAGGTAGGGCGCTGAGGTATAACCTAGGAGAAATAAAGGATATCAATGCATGGAGCCGCGAAGTGGTCACAGAAGTGGAGGAGTTCACGGAGACGGTGGCTCATGAAAGCGAAGCAGGGGCATTAGACAGAAGTCTGCTTAACCTGTGGAAGCGAAAGAAGCAGTAGGAAGAGCAGCTTGGGGGCCGCATTTGGGACAGTGGCCTCCGAAAAAGGATCCCGAACTCGGCAGAGAGATAGGGCGCACAAGAGTAACCTAGGCGAAATAAAGGATATCAATGCATGGAGCCGCGAAGTGGTCACAGAAGTGGAGGAGGTCACAGAGACGGTGGCTCATGAAAGCGAAGCAGGGGCACTAGACAGACGTCTGCTTAACCTGTGGAAGCGAAAGAAGCAGTGGGAAGAGCAGCTTGAAGACCGCACATGGGACAGTGGGCTCCGAAAAAGGATCCCGAACTCGGCAGAGAGATAGGGCGCACAGGAGTAACCTAGGCGAAATAAAGGATAACAATGCATGGAGCCGCGAAGTGGTCACAGAAGTGGACGAGGTCACAGAGACGGTGGCTCATGAAAGAGAAGCAGGGGCACTAGACAGACGTCTGCTTAACCTGTGGAGGCGAAAGAAGCAGTGAAAAGAGCATCTCAGGGGCCGCACGTGGGACAGTGGGCTTCCAAAAAGGATCCCTAACTCGGCAAAGAGGTAGGGCGCTGAGGTATAACCTAGGAGAAATAAAGGATATCAATGCATGGAGCCGCGAAGTGGTCACAGAAGTGGAGGAGTTCACGGAGACGGTGGCTCATGAAAGCGAAGCAGGGGCATTAGACAGAAGTCTGCTTAACCTGTGGAAGCGAAAGTAGCAGTGGGAAGAGCAGCTTGGAGGCCGCACTTGGGAAAGTGGGCTCCGAAAAAGGATCCCGAACTCGGCAGAGAGATAGGGCGCACAGGAGTAACCTAGGCGAAATAAAGGATATCAACGCATAGAGCCCCGAAGTGGTCACAGAATTGGAGCAGGTCACAGAGACGGTGGGTATGAAAGCGAAGAGGGGCCACTTGACAGATATTTGCTTAACCTGTGGAAGCGAAAGAAGCAGTGGGAAGAGCAGCTTACGGGCCGCACGTCGGACAGTGGGCTTCGAAAAAGGATCCCTAACTCGGCAGACAGATAGCGCGCACAGGAGTAACCTTAGAGAAATAAAGGATATCAATGCATGAAGCCGCGAAGTGGTCACAGAAGTGGAGGAGGTCACAGAGACTGTGGCTCATGAAAGCGAAGCAGGGGCACTAGACAGACGTCTGCTTAACCTGTGGAGGCGAAAGAAGCAGTGAAAAGAGCATCTTATGGGCCGCACGTGGGACAGTGGGCTTCCAAAAAGGATCCCTAACTCGGCAAAGAGGTAGGGCGCTGAGGTATAACCTAGGAGAAATAAAGGATATCAATGCATGGAGCCGCGAAGTGGTCACAGAAGTGGAGGAGTTCACGGAGACGGTGGCTCATGAAAGCGAAGCAGGGGCATTAGACAGAAGTCTGCTTAACCTGTGGAAGCGAAAGAAGCAGCAGGAAGAGCAGTTTGGGGGCCGCACGTGGGACAGTGGACAAAGAATAAGGATCGCCAACTCGGCAAAGAGATAGGGCGCACAGGAGTAACCTAGGAGAAATAAAGGATATCAATGCATGGAGCCGCGAAGTGATCACAGAAGTGGAGGAGGTCACAGAGATGGTGGCTCATGAAAGCGAAGCAGGGGCACTAGACAGACGTCTGCTTAACCTGTGGAGGCGAAAGAAGCAGTGAAAAGAGCATCTTAGGGGCCGCACGTGGGACAGTGGGCTTCCAAAAAGGATCCCTAACTCGGCAAAGAGGTAGGGCGCTGAGGTATAACCTAGGAGAAATAAAGAATATCAATGCATGGAGCCGCGAAGTGGTCACAGAAGTGGAGGAGTTCACGGAGACGGTGGCTCATGAAAGCGAAGCAGGGGCATTAGACAGAAGTCTGCTTAACCTGTGGAAGCGAAAGAAGCAGTAGGAAGAGCAGCTTGGGGGCCGCATTTGGGACAGTGGCCTCCGAAAAAGGATCCCGAACTCGGCAGAGAGATAGGGCGCACAAGAGTAACCTAGACGAAATAAAGGATATCAATGCGTGGAGCCGCGAAGTGGTCACAGAAGTGGAGGAGGTCACAGAGACGGTGGCTCATGAAAGCGAAGCAGGGGCACTAGACAGACGTCTGCTTAACCTGTGGAGGCGAAAGAAGCAGTGAAAAGAGCATCTTAGGGGCCGCACGTGGGACAGTGGGCTTCCAAAAAGGATCCCTAACTCGGCAAAGAGGTAGGGCGCGGAGGTATAACCTAGGAGAAATAAAGGATATCAATGCATGGAGCCGCGAAGTGGTCACAGAAGTGGAGGAGTTCACGGAGACGGTGGCTCATGAAAGCGAAGCAGGGGCATTAGACAGAAGTCTGCTTAACCTGTGGAAGCGAAAGAAGCAGTGGGAAGAGCAGCTTAGGGCTGCTCATCGGACAATGGGCTCCGAAAAAGGATCCCTAACTCGGCAGACAGATAGGGCGCAAAGGAGTAACCTACGAGAAATAAAGGATTTCAATGCATGGAGCCGCGAAGTGGTCACAGAAGTGGAGGAGGTCACCGAGACGGTGGGTGATGAAAGCGAAGCAGGGGCACTAGACAGACGTCTGCTTAACCTGTGGAAGCGAAAGAAGCAGTGGGAAGAGCAGCTTAGGGCTGCTCATCGGACAGTGGGCTCCGAAAAGGGATCCCTAACTCGGCAGCCAAATAGGGCGCACAGGAGTAACCTAGTGGAATAAAGGTCATCAATGCATGGAGCCGCGAAGTGGTCAGAGAAGTGGAGGAGGTCACAGAGACAGCGGCTGATGAAACCGAAGCAGGGGCACCTGACAGACTTCTGCTTGACATGTGAAAGCGAATGAAGCAGTGGGAAGAGCAGCTTCGGGGCCGCACGTCGGACAGTGAGCTCCGAAAAAGGATCCCTAACTCGGCAGACAGATAGGGCGCACAGGAGTAACCTAGGAGAAATAAAGGATATCAATGCATGAAGCCGTCAAGTGGTCACAGAAGTGAGGAGGTCACAGAGACGGTGGCTCATGAAAGCGAAGCAGGGGCACTAGACAGACGTCTGCTTAACCTGTGGAAGCGAAAGAAGCAGTGGGGAGAGCAGTTTGGGGGCCGCACGTGGGACAGTGGACAAAGAAGAAGGATCCCCAACTCGGCAGAGAGATAGGGCACAAAGGAGTAACCTAGGAGAAATAAAGGATATCAATGCATGGAGCCGCGGAGTGGTCATAGAAGTGGAGGAGGTCACGGAGACGGTGGCTCATGAAAGCGAAGCAGGGGCACTAGACAGACGTCTGCTTAACCTGTGGAGGCGAAAGAAGCAGTGAAAAGAGCATCTTAGGGGCCGCACGTGGGACAGTGGGCTTCCAAAAAGGATCCCTAACTCGGCAAAGAGGTATGGCGCTGAGGTATAACCTAGGAGAAATAAAGGATATCAATGCATGGAGCCGCGAAGTGGTCACAGAAGTGGAGGAGTTCACGGAGACGGTGGCTCATGAAAGCGAAGCAGGGGCATTAGACACAAGTCTGCTTAACCTGTGGAAGCGAAAGAAGCTGTGGGAAGAGCAGCTAGGAGGCCGCACTTGGGACAGTGGGCTCCGAAAAAGGATCCCGAACTCGGCAGAGAGATAGGGCGCACAGGAGTAACCTAGGCGAAATAAAGGGTATCAATGCATAGAGCCGCGAAGTGGTCACAGGATTGGAGCAGGTCACAGAGACGGTGGGTACGAAAGCGAAGAGGGGCCACTTGACAGATATTTGCTTAACCTGTGGAAGCGAAAGAAGCAGTGGCAAGAGCAGCTTAGGGGCCGCACGTCGGACAATGGGCTCCGAAAAAGGATCCCTAACTCGGCAGACAGATAGGGCGCAAAGGAGTAACCTACGAGAAATAAAGGATATCAATGCATGGAGCCGCGAAGTGGTCACAGAAGTGGAGGAGGTCACCGAGACGGTGGGTGATGAAAGCGAAGCAGGGGCACTAGACAGACGTCTGCTTAACCTATGGAAGCGAAAGAAGCAGTGGGAAGAGCAGCTTAGGGCTGCTCATCGGACAGTGGGCTCCGAAAAGGGATCCCTAACTCGGCAGCCAAATAGGGCGCACAGGAGTAACCTAGTGGAATAAAGGTCATCAATGCATGGAGCCGCGAAGTGGTCAGAGAAGTGGAGGAGGTCACAGAGACAGTGGCTGATGAAACCGAAGCAGGGGCACTAGACAGACTTCTGCTTGACATGTGAAAGCGAATGAAGCAGTGGGAAGAGCAGCTTGAGGGCCGCACGTGGGACAGTGGGCTCCGAAAAATTATTCCCAACTCGGCAGAGAGATAGGGCGCACAGGAGTAACCTAGTCGAAATAAAGGATATCAATGTATAGAGCCGCGAAGTGGTCACCGAAGTGGAGGACGTCTCAGAGACGGTTGCTGATGAAAGCGAAGCAGGGGCACTAGACAGACATCTGCTTAACCTGTGCAAGCGATAGAAGCAGTGGGAAGAGCAGCTTCGGGGCCGCACGTCGGACAGTGAGCTCCGAAAAAGGATCCCTAACTCGGCAGACAGATAGGGCGCAGAGGAGTAACCTAGGAGAAATAAAGGATATCAATGTATAGAGCCGCGAAGTGGTCACCGAAGTGGAGGACGTCTCAGAGACGGTTGCTGATGAAAGCGAAACAGGGGCACTAGACAGACATCTGCTTAACCTGTGCAAGCGATAGAAGCAGTGGGAAGAGCAGCTTCGGGGCCGCACGTCGGACAGTTAGCTCCGAAAAAGGATCCCTAACTCGGCAGACAGATAGGGCGCACAGGAGTAACCTACGAGAAATAAAGGATATCAATGCATGGAGCCGCGAAGTGGTCACAGAAGTGGAGGAGGTCACCGAGACGGTGGCTCATGACAGCGAAGCAGGGGCACTAGACAGACGTCTGCTTAACCTGTGGAAGCGAAAGAAGCAGTGGGGAGAGCAGTTTGGGGGCCGCACGTGGGACAGTGGACAAAGAAAAAGGATCCCCAACTCGACAGAGAGATAGGGCACAAAGGAGTAACCTAGGAGAAATAAAGGATATCAATGCATGGAGCCGCGGAGTGGTCACAGAAGTGGAGGAGGTCACGGAGACGGTGGCTCATGAAAGCGAAGCAGGGGCACAAGACAGACGTCTGCTTAACCTGTGGAAGCGAAAGAAGCAGTGGGAAAAGCAGCTTGGGGGCCGCACGTGGAACTGCGGACAAAAAAAGGATCCCTAACTCGGCAGAGAGATAGGGCGCACAGGAGTAACCTAGGAGAAATAAAGGATATAAATGCATAGAGCCGCGAAGCGGTCACAGAAGTGGAGGAGGTCACTGAGATGGTGGCTCATGAAAGCGAAGCAGGGGCACTAGACAGATATCTGCTTAACCTGTGGAAGCGAAAGAAGCAGTGGGAAGAGCAGCTTGGGGGCCGCACGTGGGACAGTGAGCTCCGAAAAAGGATCCCAAACTCGGCAGACAGACAGGGCGCACAGGAGTAACCTAGGAGAAATAAAGGATATCAATGCATGGAGCCGCGAAGTGGTCACAGAAGTGGAGGAGGTCACAGAGACGGTGGCTCATGAATGCGAAGCAGGGGCACTAGACAGACGTCTGCTTAACCTGTGGAAGCGAAAGAAGCAGTGGAAAGAGCAGCTTACGGGCCGCACGTCGGACAGTGGGCTTCGAAAAAGGATCCCTAACTCGGCAGACAGTTAGGGCGCACAGGAGTAACCTAGGAGAAATAAAGGATATCAATGCATGAAGCCGCGAAGTGGTCACAGAAGTGGAGGAGGTCACAGAGACTGTGGCTCATGAAAGCAAAGCAGGGGCACTAGACAGACGTCTGCTTAACCTGTGGAGGCGAAAGAAGCAGTGAAAAGAGCATCTTATGGGCCGCACGTGGGACAGTGGGCTTCCAAAAAGGATCCCTAACTCGGCAAAGAGGTAGGGCGCTGAGGTATAACCTAGGAGAAATAAAGGATATCAATGCATGGAGCCGCGAAGTGGTCACAGAAGTGGAGGAGTTCACGGAGACGGTGGCTCATGAAAGCGAAGCAGGGGCATTAGACAGAAGTCTGCTTAACCTGTGGAAGCGAAAGAAGCAGTGGGAAGAGCAGCTTGGTGGCCGCATGTGGGACTGTGGACTCCGAAAAAGGATCCCGAACTTGGCAGAGAGATAGGGCGCACAGGAGTAACCTAGGCGAAATAAAGGATAACAATGCATGGAGCCGCGAAGTGGTCACAGAAGTGGAGGAGGTCACAGAGACGGTGGCTCATGAAGGAGAAGCAGGGGCACTAGACAGACGTCTGCTTAACCTGTGGAGGCGAAAGAAGCAGTGAAAAGAGCATCTTAGGGGCCGCACGTGGGACAGTGGGCTTCCAAAAAGGATCCCTAACTCGGCAAAGAGGTAGGGCGCTGAGGTATAACCTAGGAGAAATAAAGGATATCAATGCATGGAGCCGCGAAGTGGTCACAGAAGTGGAGGAGTTCCCGGAGACGGTGGCTCATGAAAGCGAAGCAGGGGCATTAGACAGAAGTCTGCTTAACCTGTGGAAGCGAAAGAAGCAGTGGGAAGAGCAGCTTGGAGGCCGCACTTGGGAAAGTGGGCTCCGAAAAAGGATCCCGAACTCGGCAGAGAGATAGGGCGCACAGGAGTAACCTAGGCGAAATAAAGGATATCAACGCATGGAGCCCCGAAGTGGTCACAGAATTGGAGCAGGTCACAGAGACGGTGGGTATGAAAGCGAAGAGGGGCCACTTGACAGATATTTGCTTAACCTGTGAAAGCGAAAGAAGCAGTGGCAAGAGCAGCTTAGGGGCCGCACGTCGGACAATGGGCTCCGAAAAAGGATCCCTAACTCGGCAGACAGATAGGGCGCACAGGAGTAACCTACGAGAAATAAAGGATATCAATGCATGGAGCCGCGAAGTGGTCACAGAAGTGGAGGAGGTCACCGAGACGGTGGCTGATGAAAGCGAAGCTGGGGCACTAGACAGACGTCTGCTTAACCTGTGGAAGCGAAAGAAGCAGTGGGAAGAGCAGCTTAGGGCTGCTCATCGGACAGTGGGCTCCGAAAAGGGATCCCTAACTCGGCAGCCAAATAGGGCGCACAGGAGTAACCTAGTGGAATAAAGGTCATCAATGCATGGAGCCGCGAAGTGGTCAGAGAAGTGGAGGAGGTCACAGAGACAGTGGCTGATGAAACCGAAGCAGGGGCACTAGACAGACTTCTGCTTGACATGTGAAAGCGAATGAAGCAGTGGGAAGAGCAGCTTCGGGGCCGCACGTCGGACAGTGAGCTCCGAAAAAGGATCCCTAACTCGGCAGACAGATAGGGCGCACAGGAGTAACCTAGGAGAAATAAAGGATATCAATGCATGAAGCCGTCAAGTGGTCAGAGAAGTGAGGAGGTCACAGAGACGGTGGCTCATGAAAGCGATGCAGGGGCACTAGACAGACGTCTGCTTAACCTGTGGAAGCGAAAGAAGCTGTGGCGAGAGCAGTTTGGGGGCCGCACGTGGGACAGTGGACAAAGAAGAAGGATCCCCAACTCGGCAGAGAGATAGGGCACAAAGGAGTAACCTAGGAGAAATATAGGATATCAATGCATGGAGCCGCGGAGTGGTCATAGAAGTGGAGGAGGTCACGGGGACGGTGGCTCATGATAGCGAAGCAGGGGCACTAGACAGACGTCTGCTTAACCTGTGGAGGCAAAAGAAGCAGTGAAAAGAGCATCTTAGGGGCCGCACGTGGGACAGTGGGCTTCCAAAATGGATCCCTAACTCGGCAAAGAGGTAGGGCGCTGAGGTATAACCTAGGAGAAATAAAGGATATCAATGCATGGAGCCGCGAAGTGGTCACAGAAGTGGAGGAGTTCACGGAGACGGTGGCTCATGAAAGCGAAGCAGGGGCATTAGACACAAGTCTGCTTAACCTGTGGAAGCGAAAGAAGCTGTGGGAAGAGCAGCTAGGAGGCCGCACTTGGGACAGTGGGCTCCGAAAAAGGATCCCGAACTCGGCAGAGAGATAGGGCGCACAGGAGTAACCTAGGCGAAATAAAGGATATCAATGCATAGAGCCGCGAAGTGGTCACAGGATTGGAGCAGGTCACAGAGACGGTGGGTATGAAAGCGAAGAGGGGCCCCTTGACAGATATTTGCTTAACCTGTGGAAGCGAAAGAAGCAGTGGCAAGAGCAGCTTAGGGGCCGCACGTCGGACAATGGGCTCCGAAAAAGGATCCCTAACTCGGCAGACAGATAGGGCGCAAAGGAGTAACCTACGAGAAATAAAGAATATCAATGCATGGAGCCGCGAAGTGGTCACAGAAGTGGAGGAGGTCACCGAGACGGTGGGTGATGAAAGCGAAGCAGGGGCACTAGACAGACGACTGCTTAACCTGTGGAAGCGAAAGAAGCAGTGGGAAGAGCAGCTTAGGGCTGCTCATCGGACAGTGGGCTCCGAAAAGGGATCCCTAACTCGGCAGCCAATTAGGGCGCACAGGAGTAACCTAGTGGAATAAAGGTCATCAATGCATGGAGCCGCGAAGTGGTCAGAGAAGTGGAGGAGGTCACAGAGCCAGTGGCTGATGAAACCGAAGCAGGGGCACTAGACAGACTTCTGCTTGACATGTGAAAGCGAATGAAGCAGTGGGAAGAGCAGCTTGAGGGCCGCACGTGGGACAGTGGGCTCCGAAAAATTATTCCCAACTCGGCAGAGAGATAGGGCGCACAGGAGTAACCTAGGAGAAATAAAGGATATCAATGCATGAAGCCGTCAAGTGGTCAGAGAAGTGAGGAGGTCACAGAGACGGTGGCTACTGAAAGCGATGCAGGGGCACTAGACAGACGTCTGCTTAACCTGTGGAAGCGAAAGAAGCTGTGGCGAGAGCAGTTTGGGGGCCGCACGTGGGACAGTGGACAAAGAAGAAGGATCCCCAACTCGGCAGAGAGATAGGGCACAAAGGAGTAACCTAGGAGAAATATAGGATATCAATGCATGGAGCCGCGGAGTGGTCATAGAAGTGGAGGAGGTCACGGGGACGGTGGCTCATGATAGCGAAGCAGGGGCACTAGACAGACGTCTGCTTAACCTGTGGAGGCAAAAGAAGCAGTGAAAAGAGCATCTTAGGGGCCGCACGTGGGACAGTGGGCTTCCAAAATGGATCCCTAACTCGGCAAAGAGGTAGGGCGCTGAGGTATAACCTAGGAGAAATAAAGGATATCAATGCATGGAGCCGCGAAGTGGTCACAGAAGTGGAGGAGTTCACGGAGACGGTGGCTCATGAAAGCGAAGCAGGGGCATTAGACACAAGTCTGCTTAACCTGTGGAAGCGAAAGAAGCTGTGGGAAGAGCAGCTAGGAGGCCGCACTTGGGACAGTGGGCTCCGAAAAAGGATCCCGAACTCGGCAGAGAGATAGGGCGCACAGGAGTAACCTAGGCGAAATAAAGGATATCAATGCATAGAGCCGCGAAGTGGTCACAGGATTGGAGCAGGTCACAGAGACGGTGGGTATGAAAGCGAAGAGGGGCCCCTTGACAGATATTTGCTTAACCTGTGGAAGCGAAAGAAGCAGTGGCAAGAGCAGCTTAGGGGCCGCACGTCGGACAATGGGCTCCGAAAAAGGATCCCTAACTCGGCAGACAGATAGGGCGCAAAGGAGTAACCTACGAGAAATAAAGAATATCAATGCATGGAGCCGCGAAGTGGTCACAGAAGTGGAGGAGGTCACCGAGACGGTGGGTGATGAAAGCGAAGCAGGGGCACTAGACAGACGACTGCTTAACCTGTGGAAGCGAAAGAAGCAGTGGGAAGAGCAGCTTAGGGCTGCTCATCGGACAGTGGGCTCCGAAAAGGGATCCCTAACTCGGCAGCCAATTAGGGCGCACAGGAGTAACCTAGTGGAATAAAGGTCATCAATGCATGGAGCCGCGAAGTGGTCAGAGAAGTGGAGGAGGTCACAGAGCCAGTGGCTGATGAAACCGAAGCAGGGGCACTAGACAGACTTCTGCTTGACATGTGAAAGCGAATGAAGCAGTGGGAAGAGCAGCTTGAGGGCCGCACGTGGGACAGTGGGCTCCGAAAAATTATTCCCAACTCGGCAGAGAGATAGGGCGCACAGGAGTAACCTAGGAGAAATAAAGGATATCAATGCATGAAGCCGTCAAGTGGTCAGAGAAGTGAGGAGGTCACAGAGACGGTGGCTAATGAAAGCGATGCAGGGGCACTAGACAGACGTCTGCTTAACCTGTGGAAGCGAAAGAAGCTGTGGCGAGAGCAGTTTGGGGGCCGCACGTGGGACAGTGGACAAAGAAGAAGGATCCCCAACTCGGCAGAGAGATAGGGCACAAAGGAGTAACCTAGGAGAAATATAGGATATCAATGCATGGAGCCGCGGAGTGGTCATAGAAGTGGAGGAGGTCACGGGGACGGTGGCTCATGATAGCGAAGCAGGGGCACTAGACAGACGTCTGCTTAACCTGTGGAGGCAAAAGAAGCAGTGAAAAGAGCATCTTAGGGGCCGCACGTGGGACAGTGGGCTTCCAAAATGGATCCCTAACTCGGCAAAGAGGTAGGGCGCTGAGGTATAACCTAGGAGAAATAAAGGATATCAATGCATGGAGCCGCGAAGTGGTCACAGAAGTGGAGGAGTTCCCGGAGACGGTGGCTCATGAAAGCGAAGCAGGGGCATTAGACAGAAGTCTGCTTAACCTGTGGAAGCGAAAGAAGCAGTGGGAAGAGCAGCTTGGAGGCCGCACTTGGGAAAGTGGGCTCCGAAAAAGGATCCCGAACTCGGCAGAGAGATAGGGCGCACAGGAGTAACCTAGGCGAAATAAAGGATATCAACGCATGGAGCCCCGAAGTGGTCACAGAATTGGAGCAGGTCACAGAGACGGTGGGTATGAAAGCGAAGAGGGGCCACTTGACAGATATTTGCTTAACCTGTGAAAGCGAAAGAAGCAGTGGCAAGAGCAGCTTAGGGGCCGCACGTCGGACAATGGGCTCCGAAAAAGGATCCCTAACTCGGCAGACAGATAGGGCGCACAGGAGTAACCTACGAGAAATAAAGGATATCAATGCATGGAGCCGCGAAGTGGTCACAGAAGTGGAGGAGGTCACCGAGACGGTGGCTGATGAAAGCGAAGCTGGGGCACTAGACAGACGTCTGCTTAACCTGTGGAAGCGAAAGAAGCAGTGGGAAGAGCAGCTTAGGGCTGCTCATCGGACAGTGGGCTCCGAAAAGGGATCCCTAACTCGGCAGCCAAATAGGGCGCACAGGAGTAACCTAGTGGAATAAAGGTCATCAATGCATGGAGCCGCGAAGTGGTCAGAGAAGTGGAGGAGGTCACAGAGACAGTGGCTGATGAAACCGAAGCAGGGGCACTAGACAGACTTCTGCTTGACATGTGAAAGCGAATGAAGCAGTGGGAAGAGCAGCTTCGGGGCCGCACGTCGGACAGTGAGCTCCGAAAAAGGATCCCTAACTCGGCAGACAGATAGGGCGCACAGGAGTAACCTAGGAGAAATAAAGGATATCAATGCATGAAGCCGTCAAGTGGTCAGAGAAGTGAGGAGGTCACAGAGACGGTGGCTCATGAAAGCGATGCAGGGGCACTAGACAGACGTCTGCTTAACCTGTGGAAGCGAAAGAAGCTGTGGCGAGAGCAGTTTGGGGGCCGCACGTGGGACAGTGGACAAAGAAGAAGGATCCCCAACTCGGCAGAGAGATAGGGCACAAAGGAGTAACCTAGGAGAAATATAGGATATCAATGCATGGAGCCGCGGAGTGGTCATAGAAGTGGAGGAGGTCACGGGGACGGTGGCTCATGATAGCGAAGCAGGGGCACTAGACAGACGTCTGCTTAACCTGTGGAGGCAAAAGAAGCAGTGAAAAGAGCATCTTAGGGGCCGCACGTGGGACAGTGGGCTTCCAAAATGGATCCCTAACTCGGCAAAGAGGTAGGGCGCTGAGGTATAACCTAGGAGAAATAAAGGATATCAATGCATGGAGCCGCGAAGTGGTCACAGAAGTGGAGGAGTTCACGGAGACGGTGGCTCATGAAAGCGAAGCAGGGGCATTAGACACAAGTCTGCTTAACCTGTGGAAGCGAAAGAAGCTGTGGGAAGAGCAGCTAGGAGGCCGCACTTGGGACAGTGGGCTCCGAAAAAGGATCCCGAACTCGGCAGAGAGATAGGGCGCACAGGAGTAACCTAGGCGAAATAAAGGATATCAATGCATAGAGCCGCGAAGTGGTCACAGGATTGGAGCAGGTCACAGAGACGGTGGGTATGAAAGCGAAGAGGGGCCCCTTGACAGATATTTGCTTAACCTGTGGAAGCGAAAGAAGCAGTGGCAAGAGCAGCTTAGGGGCCGCACGTCGGACAATGGGCTCCGAAAAAGGATCCCTAACTCGGCAGACAGATAGGGCGCAAAGGAGTAACCTACGAGAAATAAAGAATATCAATGCATGGAGCCGCGAAGTGGTCACAGAAGTGGAGGAGGTCACCGAGACGGTGGGTGATGAAAGCGAAGCAGGGGCACTAGACAGACGACTGCTTAACCTGTGGAAGCGAAAGAAGCAGTGGGAAGAGCAGCTTAGGGCTGCTCATCGGACAGTGGGCTCCGAAAAGGGATCCCTAACTCGGCAGCCAATTAGGGCGCACAGGAGTAACCTAGTGGAATAAAGGTCATCAATGCATGGAGCCGCGAAGTGGTCAGAGAAGTGGAGGAGGTCACAGAGCCAGTGGCTGATGAAACCGAAGCAGGGGCACTAGACAGACTTCTGCTTGACATGTGAAAGCGAATGAAGCAGTGGGAAGAGCAGCTTGAGGGCCGCACGTGGGACAGTGGGCTCCGAAAAATTATTCCCAACTCGGCAGAGAGATAGGGCGCACAGGAGTAACCTAGGAGAAATAAAGGATATCAATGTATAGAGCCGCGAAGTGGTCACCGAAGTGGAGGACGTCTCAGAGACGGTTGCTGATGAAAGCGAAGCAGGGGCACTAGACAGGCATCTGCTTAACCTGTGCAAGCGATAGAAGCAGTGGGAAGAGCAGCTTCGGGGCCGCACGTCGGACAGTTAGCTCCGAAAAAGGATCCCTAACTCGGCAGACAGATAGGGCGCACAGGAGTAACCTAGGAGAAATAAAGGATATCAATGCATGAAGCCGTCAAGTGGTCACAGAAGCGAGGAGGTCACAGAGACGGTGGCTCATGACAGCGAAGCAGGGGCACTAGACAGACGTCTGCTTAACCTGTGGAAGCGAAAGAAGCAGTGGGGAGAGCAGTTTGGGGGCCGCACGTGGGACAGTGGACAAAAAAAGGATCCCTAACTCGGCAGAGAGATAGGGCGCACAGGAGTAACCTAGGAGAAATAAAGGATATAAATGCATAGAGCCGCGAAGCGGTCACATAAGTGGAGGAGGTCACTGAGATGGTGGCTCATGAAAGCGAAGCAGGGGCACTAGACAGATATCTGCTTAACCTGTGGAAGCGAAAGAAGCAGTGGGAAGAGCAGCTTGGGGGCCGCACGTGGGACAGTGAGCTCCGAAAAAGGATCCCAAACTCGGCAGACAGATAGGGCGCACAGGAGTAACCTAGGAGAAATAAAGGATATCAATGCATGGAGCCGCGAAGTGGTCACAGAAGTGGAGGAGGTCACAGAGACGGTGGCTCATGAATGCGAAGCAGGGGCACTAGACAGACGTCTGCTTAACCTGTGGAAGCGAAAGAAGCAGTGGAAAGAGCAGTTACGGGCCGCACGTCGGACAGTGGGCTTCGAGAAAGGATCCCTAACTCGTCAGACAGATAGGGCGCACAGGAGTAACCTAGGAGAAATAAAGGATATCAATGCATGAACTTGCGAAGTGGTCACAGACGTGGGGGAGGTCACAGAGACGGTGGCTAATGAAACCGAAGCAGGGACAATAGACAGAAGTCTGCTTAACCTGTGGAAGCGAAAGAAGCAGTAGGAAGAGCAGTTTGGGGGCCGCACGTGGGACAGTGGACAAAGAATAAGGATCCCCAACTCGGCAAAGAGATAGGGCGCACAGGAGTAACCTAGGAGAAATAAAGGATATCAATGCATGGAGCCGCGAAGTGGTCACAGAAGTGGAGGAGGTCACAGAGATGGTGGCTCATGAAACCGAAGCAGGGCACTAGACAGACGTCTGCTTAACCTGTGGAGTAAAAAGAAGCAGTGAAAAGAGCATCTTAGGGGCCGCACGTGGGACAGTGGGCTTCGAAAAAGGATCCCTAACTCGTCAAAGAGGTAGGGCGCTCAGGTATAACCTAGGAGAAATAAAGGATATCAATACATGGAGCCGCGAAGTGGTCACAGAAGTGGAGGAGGTCACGGAGACGGTGGCTCATGAAAGCGAAGCAGGGGCACTAGACAGACGTCTGCTTAACCTGTGGAGGTGAAAGAAGCAGTGAAAAGAGCATCTTAGGGGCCGCACGTGGGACAGTGGGCTTCCAAAAAGGATCCCTAACTCGGCAAAGAGGTAGGGCGCTGAGGTATAACCTAGGAGAAATAAAGGATATCAATGCATGGAGCCGCGAAGTGGTCACAGAAGTGGAGGAGTTCACGGAGACGGTGGCTCATGAAAGCGAAGCAGGGGCATTAGACAGAAGTCTGCTTAACCTGTGGAAGCGAAAGAAGCAGTAGGAAGAGCAGCTTGGGGGCCGCATTTGGGACAGTGGCCTCCGAAAAAGGATCCCGAACTCGGCAGAGAGATAGGGCGCACAAGCGTAACCTAGGCGAAATAAAGGATATCAATGCATGGAGCCGCGAAGTGGTCACAGAAGTAGAGGAGGTCACAGAGACGGTGGCTCATGAAAGCGAAGCAGGGGCACTAGACAGACGTCTGCTTAACCTGTGGAAGCGAAAGAAGCAGTGGGAAGAGCAGCTTGAAGACCGCACATGGGACAGTGGGCTCCGAAAAAGGATCCCGAACTCGGCAGAGAGATAGGGCGCACAGGAGTAACCTAGGCGAAATAAAGGATAACAATGCATGGAGCCGCGAAGTGGTCACAGAAGTGGACGAGGTCACAGAGACGGTGGCTCATGAAAGAGAAGCAGGGGCACTAGACAGACGTCTGCTTAACCTGTGGAGGCGAAAGAAGCAGTGAAAAGAGCATCTCAGGGGCCGCACGTGGGACGGTGGGCTTCCAAAAAGGATCCCTAACTCGGCAAAGAGGTAGGGCGCTGAGGTATAACCTAGGAGAAATAAAGGATATCAATGCATGGAGCCGCGAAGTGGTCACAGAAGTGGAGGAGTTCACGGAGACGGTGGCTCATGAAAGCGAAGCAGGGGCATTAGACAGAAGTCTGCTTAACCTGTGGAAGCGAAAGTAGCAGTGGGAAGAGCAGCTTGGAGGCCGCACTTGGGAAAGTGGGCTCCGAAAAAGGATCCCGAACTCGGCAGAGAGATAGGGCGCACAGGAGTAACCTAGGCGAAATAAAGGATATCAACGCATAGAGCCCCGAAGTGGTCACAGAATTGGAGCAGGTCACAGATACGGTGGGTATGAAAGCGAAGAGGGGCCACTTGACAGATATTTGCTTAACCTGTGGAAGCGAAAGAAGCAGTGGGAAGAGCAGCTTACGGGCCGCACGTCGGACAGTGGGCTTCGAAAATGGATCCCTAACTCGGCAGACAGATAGCGCGCACAGGAGTAACCTTAGAGAAATAAAGGATATCAATGCATGAAGCCGCGAAGTGGTCACAGAAGTGGAGGAGGTCACAGAGACTGTGGCTCATGAAACCGAAGCAGGGGCACTAGACAGACGTCTGCTTAACCTGTGGAGGCGAAAGAAGCAGTGAAAAGAGCATCTTATGGGCCGCACGTGGGACAGTGGGCTTCCAAAAAGGATCCCTAACTCGGCAAAGAGGTAGGGCGCTGAGGTATAACCTAGGAGAAATAAAGGATATCAATGCATGGAGCCGCGAAGTGGTCACAGAAGTGGAGGAGTTCACGGAGACGGTGGCTCATGAAAGCGAAGCAGGGGCATTAGACAGAAGTCTGCTTAACCTGTGGAAGCGAAAGAAGCAGTAGGAAGAGCAGCTTGGGGGCCGCATTTGGGACAGTGGCCTCCGAAAAAGGATCCCGAACTCGGCAGAGAGATAGGGCGCACAAGAGTAACCTAGACGAAATAAAGGATATCAATGCGTGGAGCCGCGAAGTGGTCACAGAAGTGGAGGAGGTCACAGAGACGGTGGCTCATGAAAGCGAAGCAGGGGCACTAGACAGACGTCTGCTTAACCTGTGGAGGCGAAAGAAGCAGTGAAAAGAGCATCTTAGGTGCCGCACGTGGGACAGTGGGCTTCCAAAAAGGATCCCTAACTCGGCAAAGAGGTAGGGCGCGGAGGTATAACCTAGGAGAAATAAAGGATATCAATGCATGGAGCCGCGAAGTGGTCACAGAAGTGGAGGAGTTCACGGAGACGGTGGCTCATGAAAGCGAAGCAGGGGCATTAGACAGAAGTCTGCTTAACCTGTGGAAGCGAAAGAAGCAGTGGGAAGAGCAGCTTAGGGCTGCTCATCGGACAATGGGCTCCGAAAAAGGATCCCTAACTCGGCAGACAGATAGGGCGCAAAGGAGTAACCTACGAGAAATAAAGGATTTCAATGCATGGAGCCGCGAAGTGGTCACAGAAGTGGAGGAGGTCACCGAGACGGTGGGTGATGAAAGCGAAGCAGGGGCACTAGACAGACGTCTGCTTAACCTGTGGAAGCGAAAGAAGCAGTGGGAAGAGCAGCTTAGGGCTGCTCATCGGACAGTGGGCTCCGAAAAGGGATCCCTAACTCGGCAGCCAAATAGGGCGCACAGGAGTAACCTAGTGGAATAAAGGTCATCAATGCATGGAGCCGCGAAGTGGTCAGAGAAGTGGAGGAGGTCACAGAGACAGCGGCTGATGAAACCGAAGCAGGGGCACCTGACAGACTTCTGCTTGACATGTGAAAGCGAATGAAGCAGTGGGAAGAGCAGCTTCGGGGCCGCACGTCGGACAGTGAGCTCCGAAAAAGGATCCCTAACTCGGCAGACAGATAGGGCGCACAGGAGTAACCTAGGAGAAATAAAGGATATCAATGCATGAAGCCGTCAAGTGGTCACAGAAGTGAGGAGGTCACAGAGACGGTGGCTCATGAAAGCGAAGCAGGGGCACTAGACAGACGTCTGCTTAACCTGTGGAAGCGAAAGAAGCAGTGGGGAGAGCAGTTTGGGGGCCGCACGTGGGACAGTGGACAAAGAAGAAGGATCCCCAACTCGGCAGAGAGATAGGGCACAAAGGAGTAACCTAGGAGAAATAAAGGATATCAATGCATGGAGCCGCGGAGTGGTCATAGAAGTGGAGGAGGTCACGGAGACGGTGGCTCATGAAAGCGAAGCAGGGGCACTAGACAGACGTCTGCTTAACCTGTGGAGGCGAAAGAAGCAGTGAAAAGAGCATCTTAGGGGCCGCACGTGGGACAGTGGGCTTCCAAAAAGGATCCCTAACTCGGCAAAGAGGTATGGCGCTGAGGTATAACCTAGGAGAAATAAAGGATATCAATGCATGGAGCCGCGAAGTGGTCACAGAAGTGGAGGAGTTCACGGAGACGGTGGCTCATGAAAGCGAAGCAGGGGCATTAGACACAAGTCTGCTTAACCTGTGGAAGCGAAAGAAGCTGTGGGAAGAGCAGCTAGGAGGCCGCACTTGGGACAGTGGGCTCCGAAAAAGGATCCCGAACTCGGCAGAGAGATAGGGCGCACAGGAGTAACCTAGGCGAAATAAAGGGTATCAATGCATAGAGCCGCGAAGTGGTCACAGGATTCGAGCAGGTCACAGAGACGGTGGGTACGAAAGCGAAGAGGGGCCACTTGACAGATATTTGCTTAACCTGTGGAAGCGAAAGAAGCAGTGGCAAGAGCAGCTTAGGGGCCGCACGTCGGACAATGGGCTCCGAAAAAGGATCCCTAACTCGGCAGACAGATAGGGCGCAAAGGAGTAACCTACGAGAAATAAAGGATATCAATGCATGGAGCCGCGAAGTGGTCACAGAAGTGGAGGAGGTCACCGAGACGGTGGGTGATGAAAGCGAAGCAGGGGCACTAGACAGACGTCTGCTTAACCTATGGAAGCGAAAGAAGCAGTGGGAAGAGCAGCTAAGGGCTGCTCATCGGACAGTGGGCTCCGAAAAGGGATCCCTAACTCGGCAGCCAAATAGGGCGCACAGGAGTAACCTAGTGGAATAAAGGTCATCAATGCATGGAGCCGCGAAGTGGTCAGAGAAGTGGAGGAGGTCACAGAGACAGTGGCTGATGAAACCGAAGCAGGGGCACTAGACAGACTTCTGCTTGACATGTGAAAGCGAATGAAGCAGTGGGAAGAGCAGCTTGAGGGCCGCACGTGGGACAGTGGGCTCCGAAAAATTATTCCCAACTCGGCAGAGAGATAGGGCGCACAGGAGTAACCTAGTCGAAATAAAGGATATCAATGTATAGAGCCGCGAAGTGGTCACCGAAGTGGAGGACGTCTCAGAGACGGTTGCTGATGAAAGCGAAGCAGGGGCACTAGACAGACATCTGCTTAACCTGTGCAAGCGATAGAAGCAGTGGGAAGAGCAGCTTCGGGGCCGCACGTCGGACAGTGAGCTCCGAAAAAGGATCCCTAACTCGGCAGACAGATAGGGCGCAGAGGAGTAACCTAGGAGAAATAAAGGATATCAATGTATAGAGCCGCGAAGTGGTCACCGAAGTGGAGGACGTCTCAGAGACGGTTGCTGATGAAAGCGAAACAGGGGCACTAGACAGACATCTGCTTAACCTGTGCAAGCGATAGAAGCAGTGGGAAGAGCAGCTTCGGGGCCGCACGTCGGACAGTTAGCTCCGAAAAAGGATCCCTAACTCGGCAGACAGATAGGGCGCACAGGAGTAACCTACGAGAAATAAAGGATATCAATGCATGGAGCCGCGAAGTGGTCACAGAAGTGGAGGAGGTCACCCAGACGGTGGCTCATGACAGCGAAGCAGGGGCACTAGACAGACGTCTGCTTAACCTGTGGAAGCGAAAGAAGCAGTGGGGAGAGCAGTTTGGGGGCCGCACGTGGGACAGTGGACAAAGAAAAAGGATCCCCAACTCGACAGAGAGATAGGGCACAAAGGAGTAACCTAGGAGAAATAAAGGATATCAATGCATGGAGCCGCGGAGTGGTCACAGAAGTGGAGGAGGTCACGGAGACGGTGGCTCATGAAAGCGAAGCAGGGGCACAAGACAGACGTCTGCTTAACCTGTGGAAGCGAAAGAAGCAGTGGGAAAAGCAGCTTGGGGGCCGCACGTGGAACTGCGGACAAAAAAAGGATCCCTAACTCGGCAGAGAGATAGGGCGCACAGGAGTAACCTAGGAGAAATAAAGGATATAAATGCATAGAGCCGCGAAGCGGTCACAGAAGTGGAGGAGGTCACTGAGATGGTGGCTCATGAAAGCGAAGCAGGGGCACTAGACAGATATCTGCTTAACCTGTGGAAGCGAAAGAAGCAGTGGGAAGAGCAGCTTGGGGGCCGCACGTGGGACAGTGAGCTCCGAAAAAGGATCCCAAACTCGGCAGACAGATAGGGCGCACAGGAGTAACCTAGGAGAAATAAAGGATATCAATGCATGGAGCCGCGAAGTGGTCACAGAAGTGGAGGAGGTCACAGAGACGGTGGCTCATGAATGCGAAGCAGGGGCACTAGACAGACGTCTGCTTAACCTGTGGAAGCGAAAGAAGCAGTGGAAAGAGCAGCTTACGGGCCGCACGTCGGACAGTGGGCTTCGAAAAAGGATCCCTAACTCGGCAGACAGTTAGGGCGCACAGGAGTAACCTAGGAGAAATAAAGGATATCAATGCATGAAGCCGCGAAGTGGTCACAGAAGTGGAGGAGGTCACAGAGACTGTGGCTCATGAAAGAGAAGCAGGGGCACTAGACAGACGTCTGCTTAACCTGTGGAGGCGAAAGAAGCAGTGAAAAGAGCATCTTAGGGGCCGCACGTGGGACAGTGGGCTTCCAAAAAGGATCCCTAACTCGGCAAAGAGGTAGGGCGCTGAGGTATAACCTAGGAGAAATAAAGGATATCAATGCATGGAGCCGCGAAGTGGTCACAGAAGTGGAGGAGTTCCCGGAGACGGTGGCTCATGAAAGCGAAGCAGGGGCATTAGACAGAAGTCTGCTTAACCTGTGGAAGCGAAAGAAGCAGTGGGAAGAGCAGCTTGGAGGCCGCACTTGGGAAAGTGGGCTCCGAAAAAGGATCCCGAACTCGGCAGAGAGATAGGGCGCACAGGAGTAACCTAGGCGAAATAAAGGATATCAACGCATGGAGCCCCGAAGTGGTCACAGAATTGGAGCAGGTCACAGAGACGGTGGGTATGAAAGCGAAGAGGGGCCACTTGACAGATATTTGCTTAACCTGTGAAAGCGAAAGAAGCAGTGGCAAGAGCAGCTTAGGGGCCGCACGTCGGACAATGGGCTCCGAAAAAGGATCCCTAACTCGGCAGACAGATAGGGCGCACAGGAGTAACCTACGAGAAATAAAGGATATCAATGCATGGAGCCGCGAAGTGGTCACAGAAGTGGAGGAGGTCACCGAGACGGTGGCTGATGAAAGCGAAGCTGGGGCACTAGACAGACGTCTGCTTTACCTGTGGAAGCGAAAGAAGCAGTGGGAAGAGCAGCTTAGGGCTGCTCATCGGACAGTGGGCTCCGAAAAGGGATCCCTAACTCGGCAGACAGATAGGGCGCACAGGAGTAACCTAGGAGAAATAAAGGATATCAATGCATGGAGCCGCGAAGTGGTCACAGAAGTGGAGGAGGTCACAGAGACGGTGGCTCATGAATGCGAAGCAGGGGCACTAGACAGACGTCTGCTTGACATGTGAAAGCGAATGAAGCAGTGGGAAGAGCAGCTTCGGGGCCGCACGTCGGACAGTGAGCTCCGAAAAAGGATCCCTAACTCGGCAGACAG
>JARKHS020011572.1:0-23314 GCA_030143305.2 Amblyomma americanum | reverse complement strand
GGAAAAAGCAGCTTGGGGGCCGCACGTGTGACTGTGGACAAAAAAGGATCTCTAACTCGGCAGAGAGATAGGGCGCACAGGAGTAACCTAGGAGAAATAAAGGATATCAATGCACAGAGCCGCGAAGCGGTCAGAGAAGTGGAGGAGGTCACCGAGACGGTGGCTGATGAAAGCGAAGCAGGGGCACTAGACAGACGTCTGCTTAACCTGTGGAAGCGAAAGATGCAGTGGGAAGAGCAGCTTAGGGCTGCACATCGGACAGTGGGCTCCGAAAAGTGATCCCTAACTCGGCAGACAAATAGGGCGCACAGGAGTAACCTAGGGGAATAAAGAAAATCAATGCATGGAGCCGCGAAGTGGTCAGAGAAGTGGAGGAGGTCACAGAGACAGTGGCTGATGAAACCGAAGCAGGGGCACAAGACAGACTTCTGCTTGACATGTGAAAGGAAATGAAGCAGTGGGAAGAGCAGCTTGGGGGCCGCACGTGGGACAGTGGGCTCCGAAAAATTATTCCCAACTCGGCAGAGAGATAGGGCGCACAGGAGTAACCTAGTCGAAATAAAGGATATCAATGTATAGAGCCGCGAAGTGGTCACCGTAGTGGAGGACGTCTCAGAGACGGTTGCTGATGAAAGCGAAGCAGGGGCACTAGACAGACATCTGCTTAGCCTGTGCAAGCGATAGAAGCAGTGGGAAGAGCAGCTTAGGGGCCGCGAGTCGGACAGTGAGCTCCGAAAAAGGATCCCTAACTCGGCAGACAGATAGGGCGCACAGGAGTAACCTAGGAGAAATAAAGGATATCAATGCATGAAGCCGTCAAGTGGTCACAGAAGTGAGGAGGTCACAGAGACGGTGGCTCATGAAAGCGAAGCAGGGGCACTAGACAGACGTCTGCTTAACCTGTGGAAGCGAAAGAAGCAGTGGGGAGAGCAGCTTGGGGGCCGCACGTGGGACAGTGGACAAAGAAAAAGGATCCCCAACTCGGCAGAGAGATAGGGCGCACAGGAGTAACCTAGGTAAAATAAAGGATATCAATGCATAGAGCCGCGAAGCGGTCACAGAAGTGGAGGTCACTGAGATGGTGGCTCACGAAAGCGAAGCAGGGGCACTAGAAAGATATCTGCTTAACCTGTGGAAGCGAAAGAAGCAGTGGGAAGAGCAGCTTGGGGGCCGCACGTGGGACAGTGAGCTCCGAAAAAGGATGCCAAACTGGGCAGACAGATAGGGCGCACAGGAGTAACCTAGGAGAAATAAAGGATATCAATGCATGGAGCCGCAAAGTGGTCACAGAAGTGGAGGACGTCGCAGAGACGGTTGCTGATGAAAGCGAAGCAGGGGCACTAGACAGACGTCTGCTTAACCTGTGAAAGCGAAAGAAGCAGTGAAAAGAGCATCTTAGTGGGCGCACGTGGGACAGTGGGCTTCTAAAAGGATCCCTAACTCGGCAGAAAATTAGGGCGCTCATGGGTAACCTAGGAGAAATAAAGGATATCAATGCATGGAGCCGCGAAGTGGTCACAGAAGTGGAGGAGGTCACGGAGACAGTGGCTCAAGAAAGCAAAGCAGGGACATTAGACAGAAGTCTGCTTAACCTGTGGAAGCAAAAGAAGCAGTAGGAAGAGCAGTTTGGGGGCCGCACGTGGGACAGTGGACAAAGAAAAAGGATCCCCAACTCGGCAAAGAGATAGGGCGCACAGGAGTAACCTAGGAGAAATAAAGGATATCAATGCATGGAGCCGCGAAGTGGTCACAGAAGTGGAAGAGGTCACAGAGACGGTGGCTCATGAAACCGAAGCAGGGGCACTAGACAGACGTCTGCTTAACCTGTGGAGGCGAAAGAAGCAGTGAAAAGAGCATCTTAGGGGCCGCACGTGGGACAGTGGGCTTCCAAAAAGGATCCCTAACTCGGCAAAGAAGTAGGGCGCTGAGGTGTAACCTAGGAGGAATAAAGGATATCAATGCATGGAGCCGCGAAGTGGTCACAAAGTGGAGGAGTTCACGGAGACGGTGGCTCATGAAAGCGAAGCAGGGGCATTAGACAGAAGTCTGCTTAACCTGTGGAAGCGAAAGAAGCAGTGGGAAGAGCAGCTTGGGGGCCGCACGTGGGACAGTGAGCTCCGAAAAAGGATCCCAAACGCGGCAGACAGATAGGGCGCACAGGAGTAACCTAGGAGAAATAAAGGATATCAATGCATGAAGCCGCGAAGTGGTCACAAAAGCGGGGGAGTTCACAGAGACGGTGGCTCATGAAAGCGAAGCAGGGGCACTAGACAGACGTCTGCTTAACCTGTGGAAGCGAAAGAAGCAGTGGGAAGAGCATCTTACGGGCCGCACGTCGGACAGTGGGATTCGAAAAAGGATCTCTAACTCGTCAAAGAGGTAGGGCGCTCAGGTATAACCTAGGAGAAATAAAGGATATCAATGCATGGAGCCGCGAAGTGGTCACAGAGGTGGAGGAGGTCACGGAGACGGTGGCTGATGAAAGCGAAGCAGGGGCATTAGACAGACGTCTGCTTAACCTATGGAAGCGAAAGATGCAGTGGGAAGAGCCTTGGGGGCCGCACGTGGGACAGTGGACAAAGAAAAAGGATCCCCCACTCGGCAGAGAGATAGGGCGCACAGGAGTAACCTAGGAGAAATAAAGGATATCAATGCATGGAGCCGCGAAGTGGTCACAGAAGTGGAGGATGTCACAGAGACGGTGGCTCATGAAAGCGAAGCAGGGGCACTAGACAGACGTCTGCTTAACCTTTGGAAGCGAAACAAGCAGTGAGAAGAGCAGCTTACGGGCCGCACGTCGGACAGTGGGCTTCGAAAAAGGATCCCTAACTCGGCAGACATGGCGCACAGGAGTAACCTAGGAGAAATAAAGGATATCAATGCATAGAGCCGCGAAGCGGTCACAGTTAGTGGAGGAGGTCACTGAGATAGTGGCTTATGAAAGCGAAGCAGGGGCACTAAACAGATATCTGCTTAACCTGTGGAAGCGAAAGAAGCAGTGGGAAGAGCAGCTTGGGGGCCGCACGTGGGACAGTGAGCTCCGAAAAAGGATCCCAAACGCGGCAGACAGATAGGGCGCACAGGGGTAACCTAGGAGAAATAAAGGATATCAATGCATGAAGCCGCGAAGTGGTCACAGAAGTGGGGGAGGTCACAGAGACGATGGCTCATGAAAGCGAAGCGGGGCACTAGACAGACGTCTGCTTAACCTGTGGAGTAAAAAGAAGCAGTGAAAAGAGCATCTTAGGGGCCGCACGTGGGACAGTGGGCTTCGAAAAAGGGTCCCTAACTCGTCAAAGAGGAAGGGCGCTCAGGTATAACCTAGGAGAAATAAAGGATATCAATGCATGAAGCCGCGAAGTGGTCACAGAAGTGCAGGAGGTCCCGGAGACGGTGGCTCATGAAAGCGAAGCAGGGGCATTAGACAGACGTCTGCTTAACCTGTGGAAGCGAAAGAAGCAGTGAAAAGAGCATCTTAGGGGGCGCACGTGGGACAGTGGGCTTCGAAAAAGGATCCCTAACTCGGCAGAAAATTAGGGCGCTCATGGGTAACCTAGGAGAAATAAAGGATATCAATGCATGGAGCCGCGAAGTGGTCACAGAAGAGGAGGAGGTCACGGAGACGTTGGCTCATGAAAGCGAAGCAGGGGCACTAGACAGACGTCTGCTTAACCTGTGGAAGCGAAAGAAGCAGTGGGAAGAGCAGCTTACGGGCCGCACGTCGGGCAGTGGGATTCGAAAAAGGATCCCTAACTCGTCAAAGAGGTAGGGCGCTCAGGTATAACCTAGGAGAAATAAAGGATATCAATGCATGGAGCCGCCAAGTGGTCACAGAAGTGGAGGAGGTCACAGAGACGGTTGCTGAAAAACGCGAAGCAGGGGCACTAGACAGACATCTGCTTAACCTGTGGAAGCGAAGGAAGAAGTGCGAAGAGCTGCTTGGGGCCGCACGTGGGACAGTGGGCTCCGAAAAAGGATCCCTAACTCGTCAAAGAGGTAGGGCGCTCAGGTATAACCTAGGAGGAATAAAGGATATCAATGCATGGAGCCGCGAAGTGGTCACAGAGGTGGAGGAGGTCACGGAGACGGTGGCTCATGAAAGCGAAGCAGGGGCATTAGACAGACGTCTGCTTTACCTGTGGAAGCGAAAGATGCAGTGGGAAGAGCCTTGGGGGCCGCACGTGGGACAGTGGACAAAGAAAAAGGATCCCCAACTCGGCAGAGAGATAGGGCGCACAGGATTAACCTATTAGAAATAAAGGATATCAATGCATGGAGCCGCGAAGTGGTCACAGAAGTGGAGGATGTCACAGAGACGGTGGCTCATGAAACCGAAGCAGGGGCACTAGACAGACGTCTGCTTAACCTGTGGAGGCGAAAGAAGCAGTGAAAAGAGCATCTTAGGGGCCGCACGTGGGACAGTGGGCTTCCAAAAAGGATCCCTAACTCGGCAAAGAGGTAGGGCGCTGAGGTGTAACCTAGGAGAAATAAAGGATATCAATGCATGGAGCCGCGAAGTGGTCACAGAAGTGGTGGAGGTCACAGAGACGGTGGCTCATGAAAGCGAAGCACGGGCACTAGACAGACGTCTGCTTAACCTATGGAAGCGAAAGAAGCAGTGGGGAGAGCAGCTTGGGGGCCGCTCGTGGGACAGTGGGCAAAGAAAAAGGATCCCTAACTCGGCAGACAGATAGGGCGCACAGGAGTAACCTACGAGAAATAAAGGATATCAATGCATGGAGCCTCGAAGTGGTCACAGAAGTGGAGGAGGTCACAGAGACGGTTGCTGAAAAAAGCGAAGCAGGGGCACTAGACAGACATCTGCTTAACCTGTGGAAGCGAAGGAAGAAGTGCGAAGAGCAGCTTGGGGGCCGCACGTGGGACAGTGGGCTCCGAAAAAGGATCCCTAACTCGTCAAAGAGGTAGGGCGCTCAGGTATAACCTAGGAGAAATAAAGGATATCAATGCATGGAGCCGCGAAGTGGACACAGAGGTGGAGGAGGTCACGGAGACGGTGGCTCATGAAAGCGAAGCAGGGGCATTAGACAGACGTCTGCTTAACCTGCGGAAGCGAAAGATGCAGTGGGAAGAGCCTTGGGGGCCGCACGTGGGACAGTGGACAAAGAAAAAGGATCCCCAACTCGGCAGAGAGATAGGGCGCACAGGATTAACCTAGGAGAAATAAAGGATATCAATGCATGGAGCCGCGAAGTGGTCACAGAAGTGGAGGATGTCACAGAGACGGTGGCTCATGAAAGCGAAGCAGGGGCACTAGACAGACGTCTGCTTAACCTGTAGAAGCGAAAGAAGCAGTGGGAAGAGCAGCTTACGGGCCGCACGTCGGACAGTGGGCTTCGAAAAAGGATCCCTAACTCGGCAGACAGGGCGCACAGGAGTAACCTAGGAGAAATAAAGGATATCAATGCACAGAGCCGCGAAGCGGTCACAGAAGTGGGGGAGGTCACAGAGACGGTGGCTCATAAAAGCGAAGCAGGGCACTAGACAGACGTCTGCTTAACCTGTGGAGTAAAAAGAAGCAGTGAAAAGAGCATCTTAGGGGCCGCACGTGGGACAGCGGGCTTCGAAAAAGGATCCCTAACTCGTCAAAGAGGTAGGGCGCTCAGGTATAACCTAGGAGAAATAAAGGATATCAATGTATGGAGCCGCGTAGTGGTCACAGAAGTGGAGGAGGTCACGGAGACGGTGGCTCATGAAAGCGAAGCAGGGGCATTAGACAGACGTCTGCTTAACCTGTGGAAGCGAAAGAAGCAGTGAAAAGAGCATCTTAGGGGGCGCAAGTGGGACAGTGGGCTTCGAAAAAGGATCCCTAACTCGGCAGAAAATTAGGGCGCTCATGGGTAACCTAGGAGAAATAAAGGATATCAATGCATGGAGCCACGAAGTGGTCACAGAAGTGGAGGAGGTCACGGAGACGGTGGCTCATGAAAGCGAAGCAGGGGCACAAGACAGACGTCTGCTTAACCTGTGGAAGCGAAAGAAGCAGTAGGAAGAGCAGTTTGGGGGCCGCACGTGGGACAGAGGACAAAAAAAAAGGATCCCCAACTCGGCAAAGAGATAGGGCGCACAGGAGTAACCTAGGAGAAATAAAGGATATCAATGCATGGAGCCGCGAAGTGGTCACAGAAGTGGAGGAGGTCACCGAGACGGTGGATCATGAAAGCGAAGCAGGGGCACTAGACAGACGTCTGCTTAACCTGTGGAGGCGAAAGAAGCAGTGAAAAGAGCATCTTAGGGGCCGCACGTGGGGCAGTGGGCTTCCAAAAAGGATCCCTAACTCGGCAAAGAGGTAGGGCGCTGAGGTATAACCTAGGAGAAATAAAGGATATCAATGCATGGAGCCGCGAAGTGGTCACATAAGTGGAGGAGTTCACGGAGACGGTGGCTCATGAAAGCGAAGCAGGGGCACTAGACAGACGTCTGCGTAGCCTGTGGAAGCGAAAGAAGCAGTGGCAAGAGCAGCTTAGGGGCCGCACGTCGGACAGTGGGCTCCGAAAAAGGATCCCTAACTCGGCAGACAGATAGGGCGCACAGGAGTAACCTACGAGAAATAAAGGATATCAATGCATGGAGCCGCGAAGTGGTCACAGAAGTGGAGGAGGTCACCGAGACGGTGGGTGATGAAAGCGATGCAGGGGCACTAGACAGCCGTCTGCTTAACCTGTGGAAGCAAAAGAAGCAGTGGGAAAAGCAGCATGGGGGCCGCACGTGGGACTGTGGACAAAAAAAGGATCCCTAACTCGGCAGAGAGATAGGGCGCACAGGAGTAACCTAGGCGAAATAAAGGATATCAATGCATGAAGCCGTCAAGTGGTCACAGAAGTGAGGAGGTCACAGAGACGATGGCTCATGAAAGCGAAGCAGGGGCACTAGACAGACGTCTGCTTAACCTGTGGAAGCGAAAGAAGCAGTGGGGAGAGCAGCGTGGGGGCCGCACGTGGGACAGTGGACAAAAAAAAAGGATCCCCAACTCGGCAGAGAGATAGGGCGCAAAGGAGTAACCTAGGAGAAATAAAGGATATCAATGCATGGAGCCGCGGAGTGGTCACAGAAGTGGAGGAGGTCACGGAGACGGTGGCTCATGAAACCGAAGCAGGGGCACTAGACAGACGTCTGCTTATCCTGTGGAAGCGAAAGAAGCAGTGGGAAAAGCAGCTTGGGGGCCGCACGTGGGACTGTGGACAAAAAAAGGATCCCTAACTCGGCAGAGAGATAGGGCGCACAGGAGTAACCTAGGAGAAATAAAGGATATCAATGCATAGAGCCGCGAAGCGGTCGCAGAAGTGGAGGAGGTCACTGAGATGGTGGCTCATGAAAGCGAAGCAGGGGCACTAGACAGATATCTGCTTAACCTGTGGAAGCGAAAGAAGCAGTGGGAAGAGCAGCTTACGGGCCGCACGTCGGACAGTGGGATTCGAAAAAGGATCCCTAACTCGTCAAAGAGGTAGGGCGCTCAGGTATAACATAGGAGAAATAAAGGATATCAATGCATGGAGCCGCGAAGTGGTCACAGAGGTGGAGGAGGTCACGGAGACGGTGGCTCATGAAAGCGATGCAGGGGCATTAGACAGACGTCTGCTTAACCTATGGAAGCGAAAGATGCAGTGGGAAGAGCCTTGGGGGCCGCACGTGGGACAGTGGACAAAGAAAAAGGATCCCCAACTCGGCAGAGAGGTAGGGCGCACAGGAGTAACCTAGGAGAAATAAAGGATATCAATGCATGGAGCCGCTCAAGTGGTCACAGAAGTGGAGGATGTCACAGAGACGGTGGCTCATGAAAGCGAAGCAGGGGCACTAGACAGACGTCTGCTTAACCTGTGGAAGCGAAAGAAGCAGTGGGAAGAGCAGCTTACGGGCCGCACGTCGGACAGTGGACAAAGAAAAAGGATCCCCAACTCGGCAGAGAGATAGGGCGCACAGGATTAACCTAGGAGAAATAAAGGATATCAATGCATGGAGCCGCGAAGTGGTCACAGAAGTGGAGGATGTCACAGAGACGGTGGCTCATGAAAGCGAAGCAGGGGCACTAGACAGACATCTGCTTAACCTGTAGAAGCGAAAGAAGCAGTGGGAAGACCAGCTTACGGGCCGCACGTCGGACAGTGGGCTTCGAAAAAGGATCCCTAACTCGGCAGACAGATAGGGCGCACAGGAGTAACCTAGGAGAAATAAAGGATGTCAATGCATGAAGCCGCGAAGTGGTCACAGAAGTGGGGGAGGTCACAGAGACGGTGGCTCATGAAAGCGAAGCAGGGCACTAGACAGACGTCTGCTTAACCTGTGGAGTAAAAAGAAGCAGTGAAAAGAGCATCTTAGGGGCCGCACGTGGGACAGTGGGCTTCGAAAAAGGATCCCTAACTCGGCAGACAGGGCGCACAGGAATAACCTAGGAGAAATAAAGGATATCAATGCATAGAGCCGCGAAGCGGTCACAGAAGTGGAGGAGGTCACTGAGATGGTGGCTCATGAAAGCGAAGCAGGGGCACTAGACAGATATCTGCTTAACCTGTGGAAGCGAAAGAAGCAGTGGGAAGAGCAGCTTGGGGGCCGCACGTGGGACAGTGAGCTCCGAAAAAGGATCCCAAACGCGGCAGACAGATAGGGCGCACAGGAGTAACCTAGGAGAAATAAAGGATATGAATGCATGAAGCCGCGAAGTGGTCACAGAAGTGGGGGAGGTCACAGAGACGGTGGCTCATGAAAGCGAAGCAGGGGCACTAGACAGACGTCTGCTTAACCTGTGGAAGCGAAAGAAGCAGTCGGAAGAGCAGCTTACGGGCCGCACGTCGGACAGTGGGATTCGAAAAAGGATCTCTAACTCGTCAAAGAGGTAGGGCGCTCAGGTATAACCTAGGAGAAATAAAGGATATCAATGCATGGAGCCGCGAAGTGGTCGCAGAGGTGGAGGAGGTCACGGAGACGGTGGCTGATGAAAGCGAAGCAGGGGCATTAGACAGACGTCTGCGTAACCTATGGAAGCGAAAGATGCAGTGGGAAGAGCCTTGGGGGCCGCACGTGGGACAGTGGACAAAGAAAAAGGATCCCCAACTCGGCAGAGAGATAGGGCGCACAGGAGTAACCTAGGAGAAATAAAGAATATCAATGCATGGAGCCGCGAAGTGGTCACAGAAGTGGAGGATGTCACAGAGACGGTGGCTCATGAAAGCGAAGCAGGGGCACTAGACAGACGTCTGCTTAACCTTTGGAAGCGAAAGAAGCATTGGGAAGAGCAGCTTACGGGCCGCACGTCGGACAGTGGGCTTCGAAAAAGAATCCCTAACTCGGCAGACAGGGCGCACAGGAGTAACCTAGGAGAAATAAAGGATATCAATGCATAGAGCCGCGAAGCGGTCACAGAAGTGGAGGAGGCCACTGAGATGGTGGCTCATGAAAGCGAAGCAGGGGCACTAGACAGATATCTGCTTAACCTGTGGAAGCGAAAGAAGCAGTGGGAAGAGCAGCTTGGGGGCCGCACGTGGGACAGTGAGCTCCGAAAAAGGATCCCAAACGCGGCAGACAGATAGGGCGCACAGGAGTAACCTAGGAGAAATAAAGGATATCAATGCATGAAGCCGCGAAGTGGTCACAGAAGTGGGGGAGGTCACAGAGACGGTGGCTCATGAAAGCGAAGCAGGGCACTAGACAGACGTCTGCTTAACCTGTGGAGTAAAAAGACGCAGTGAAAAGAGCATCTTAGGGGGCGCACGTGGGACAGTGGGCTTCGAAAAAGGGTCCCTAACTCGTCAAAGAGGTAGGGCGCTCAGGTATAACCTAGGAGAAATAAAGGATATCAATGCATGGAGCTGCGAAGTGGTCACAGAAGTGGAGGAGGTCACGGAGACGGTGGCTCATGAAAGCGAAGCAGGGGCATTAGGCAGATGTCTGCTTAACCTGTGGAAGCGAAAGAAGCAGTGAAAAGACCATATTAGGGGGCGCACGTGGGACAGTGGGCTTCGAAAAAGGATCCCTAACTCGGCAGAAAATTAGGGCGCTCATGGGTAACCTAGGAGATATAAAGGATATCAAGGCATGGAGCCGCGAAGTGGTCACAGAAGTGGAGGATGTCACAGAGACGGTGGCTCATGAAAGCGAAGCAGGGGCACTAGACAGACGTCTGCTTAACCTTTGGAAGCGAAAGAAGCAGTGGGAAGAGCAGCTTTCGGGCCGCACGTCGGACAGTGGGCTTCGAAAAAGGATCCCTAACTCGGCAGACAGGGCGCACAGGAGTAACCTAGGAGAAATAAAGGATATCAATGCATAGAGCCGCGAAGCGGTCACAGAAGTGGAGGAGGTCACTGAGATGGTGGCTCATGAAAGCGAAGCAGGGGCACTAGACAGATATCTGCTTAACCTGTGGAAGCGAAAGAAGCAGTGGGAAGAGCAGCTTGGGGGCCGCACGTGGGACAGTGAGCTCCGAAAGAGGATCCCAAACGCGGCAGACAGATAGGGCGCACAGGAGTAACCTAGGAGAAATAAAGGATATCAATGCATGAAGCCGCGAAGTGGTCACAGAAGTGGGGGAGGTCACAGAGACGGTGGCTCATGAAAGCGAAGCAGGGCACTAGACAGACGTCTGCTTAACCTGTGGAGTAAAAAGACGCAGTGAAAAGAGCCTCTTAGGGGGCGCACCTGGGACAGTGGGCTTCGAAAAAGGGTCCCTAACTCGTCAAAGAGGTAGGGCGCTCAGGTATAACCTAGGAGAAATAAAGGATATCAATGCATGAAGCTGCGAAGTGGTCACAGAAGTGGAGGAGGTCACGGAGACGGTGGCTCATGAAAGCGAAGCAGGGGCATTAGGCAGATGTCTGCTTAACCTGTGGAAGCGAAAGAAGCAGTGAAAAGACCATATTAGGGGGCGCACGTGGGACAGTGGGCTTCGAAAAAGGATCCCTAACTCGGCAGAAAGTTAGGGCGCTCATGGGTAACCTAGGAGAAATAAAGGATATCAATGCATGGAGCCGCGAAGTGGTCACAGAAGTGGAGGAGGTCACGGAGACGGTGGCTCATGAAAGCGAAGCAGGGGCACTAGACAGACGTCTGCTTAACCTGTGGAAGCGAAAGAAGCAGTAGGAAGAGCAGTTTGGGGGCCGCACGTGGGACAGAGGACAAAAAAAAAGGATCCCCAACTCGGCAAAGAGATAGGGCGCTGAGGTATAACCTAGGAGAAATAAAGGATATCAATGCATGGAGCCGCGAAGTGGTCACAGAAGTGGAGGAGTTCACGGAGACGGTGGCTCATGAAAGCGAAGCAGGGGCACTAGACAGACGTCTGCGTAGCCTGCGAAAGCGAAAGAAGCAGTGGCAAGGGCAGCTTAGGGGCCGCACGTCGGACAGTGGGCTCCGAAAAAGGATCCCTAACTCGGCAGACAGATAGGGCGCACAGGAGTAACCTACGAGAAATAAAGGATATCAATGCATGGAGCCGCGAAGTGGTCACAGAAGTGGAGGAGGTCACCGAGACGGTGGCTGATGAAAGCGAAGCAGGGGCACTAGACAGCCGTCTGCTTAACCTGTGGAAGCAAAAGAAGCAGTGGGAAAAGCGGCATGGGGGCCGCACGTGGGACTGTGGACAAAAAAAGGATCCCTAACTCGGCAGAGAGATAGGGCGCACAGGAGTAACCTAGGCGAAATAAAGGATATCAATGCATGAAGCCGTCAAGTGGTCACAGAAGTGAGGAGGTCACAGAGACGATGGCTCATGAAAGCGAAGCAGGGGCACAAGACAGACATCTGCTTAACCTGTGGAAGCGAGGAAGAAGTGCGAAGAGCAGTTCGGGGGCCGCACGTGGGACAGTGGG
Organism: Amblyomma americanum; assembly: GCA_030143305.2. NCBI lineage: Eukaryota > Metazoa > Arthropoda > Arachnida > Ixodida > Ixodidae > Amblyomma > Amblyomma americanum. The sequence goes on along the minus strand of JARKHS020011572.1, from coordinate 11,498 downwards.
CTCCGAAAGAGGATCCCTAACTCGGCAGACAGATAGGGCGCACAGGAGTAACCTACGAGAAATAAAGGATATCAATGCATGGAGCCGCGAAGTGGTCACAGAAGTGGAGGAGGTCACCGAGACGGTGGCTGATGAAAGCGAAGCAGGGGCACTAGACAGACGTCTGCTTAACCTGTGGAAGCGAAAGAAGCAGTGGGGAGAGCAGCTTGGGGGCCGCACGTGGGACAGTGGACAAAGAAAAAGGATCCCCAACTCGGCAGAGAGATAGGGCGCAAAGGAGTAACCTAGGAGAAATAAAGGATATTAATGCATGGAGCCGCGGAGTGGTCACAGAAGTGGAGGAGGTCACGGATACGGTGGCTCATGAAAGCGAAGCAGGGGCACTAGACAGACGTCTGCTTAACCTGTGGAAGCGAAAGAAGCAGTGGAAAAAGCAGCTTGGGGGCCGCAGGTGTGACTGTGGACAAAAAAGGATCCCTAACTCGGCAGAGAGATAGGGCGCACAGGAGTAACCTAGGAGAAATAAAGGATATCAATGCACAGAGCCGCGAAGCGGTCAGAGAAGTGGAGGAGGTCACCGAGACGGTGGCTGATGAAAGCGAAGCAGGGGCACTAGACAGACGTCTGCTTAACCTGTGGAAGCGAAAGATGCAGTGGGAAGAGCAGCTTAGGGCTGCACATCGGACAGTGGGCTCCGAAAAGTGATCCCTAACTCGGCAGACAAATAGGGCGCACAGGAGTAACCTAGGGGAATAAAGAAAATCAATGCATGGAGCCGCGAAGTGGTCAGAGAAGTGGAGGAGGTCACAGAGACAGTGGCTGATGAAACCGAAGCAGGGGCACAAGACAGACTTCTGCTTGACATGTGAAAGGAAATGAAGCAGTGGGAAGAGCAGCTTGGGGGCCGCACGTGGGACAGTGGGCTCCGAAAAATTATTCCCAACTCGGCAGAGAGATAGGGCGCACAGGAGTAACCTAGTCGAAATAAAGGATATCAATGTATAGAGCCGCGAAGTGGTCACCGAAGTGGAGGACGTCTCAGAGACGGTTGCTGATGAAAGCGAAGCAGGGGCACTAGACAGACATCTGCTTAGCCTGTGCAAGCGATAGAAGCAGTGGGAAGAGCAGCTTAGGGGCCGCGAGTCGGACAGTGAGCTCCGAAAAAGGATCCCTAACTCGGCAGACAGATAGGGCGCACAGGAGTAACCTAGGAGAAATAAAGGATATCAATGCATGAAGCCGTCAAGTGGTCACAGAAGTGAGGAGGTCACAGAGACGGTGGCTCATGAAAGCGAAGCAGGGGCACTAGACAGACGTCTGCTTAACCTGTGGAAGCGAAAGAAGCAGTGGGGAGAGCAGCTTGGGGGCCGCACGTGGGACAGTGGACAAAGAAAAAGGATCCCCAACTCGGCAGAGAGATAGGGCGCACAGGAGTAACCTAGGTAAAATAAAGGATATCAATGCATAGAGCCGCGAAGCGGTCACAGAAGTGGAGGTCACTGAGATGGTGGCTCACGAAAGCGAAGCAGGGGCACTAGAAAGATATCTGCTTAACCTGTGGAAGCGAAAGAAGCAGTGGGAAGAGCAGCTTGGGGGCCGCACGTGGGACAGTGGGCTTCTAAAAGGATCCCTAACTCGGCAGAAAATTAGGGCGCTCATGGGTAACCTAGGAGAAATAAAGGATATCAATGCATGGAGCCGCGAAGTGGTCACAGAAGTGGAGGAGGTCACGGAGACAGTGGCTCAAGAAAGCAAAGCAGGGACATTAGACAGAAGTCTGCTTAACCTGTGGAAGCAAAAGAAGCAGTAGGAAGAGCAGTTTGGGGGCCGCACGTGCCACAGTGGACAAAGAAAAAGGATCCCCAACTCGGCAAAGAGATAGGGCGCACAGGAGTAACCTAGGAGAAATAAAGGATATCAATGCATGGAGCCGCGAAGTGGTCACAGAAGTGGAGGAGGTCACAGAGACGGTGGCTCATGAAACCGAAGCAGGGGCACTAGACAGACGTCTGCTTAACCTGTGGAGGCGAAAGAAGCAGTGAAAAGAGCATCTTAGGGGCCGCACGTGGGACAGTGGGCTTCCAAAAAGGATCCCTAACTCGGCAAAGAAGTAGGGCGCTGAGGTGTAACCTAGGAGAAATAAAGGATATCAATGCATGGAGCCGCGAAGTGGTCACAAAGTGGAGGAGTTCACGGAGACGGTGGCTCATGAAAGCGAAGCAGGGGCATTAGACAGAAGTCTGCTTAACCTGTGGAGTAAAAAGACGCAGTGAAAAGAGCATCTTAGGGGGCGCACGTGGGACAGTGGGCTTCGAAAAAGGGTCCCTAACTCGTCAAAGAGGTAGGGCACTCAGGTATAACCTAGGAGAAATAAAGGATATCAATGCATGGAGCTGCGAAGTGGTCACAGAAGTGGAGGAGGTCACGGAGACGGTGGCTCATGAAAGCGAAGCAGGGGCATTAGGCAGATGTCTGCTTAACCTGTGGAAGCGAAAGAAGCAGTGAAAAGACCATATTAGGGGGCGCACGTGGGACAGTGGGCTTCGAAAAAGGATCCCTAACTCGGCAGAAAATTAGGGCGCTCATGGGTAACCTAGGAGATATAAAGGATATCAAGGCATGGAGCCGCGAAGTGGTCACAGAAGTGGAGGATGTCACAGAGACGGTGGCTCATGAAAGCGAAGCAAGGGCACTAGACAGACGTCTGCTTAACCTTTGGAAGCGAAAGAAGCAGTGGGAAGAGCAGCTTTCGGGCCGCACGTCGGACAGTGGGCTTCGAAAAAGGATCCCTAACTCGGCAGACAGGGCGCACAGGAGTAACCTAGGAGAAATAAAGGATATCAATGCATAGAGCCGCGAAGCGGTCACAGAAGTGGAGGAGGTCACTGAGATGGTGGCTCATGAAAGCGAAGCAGGGGCACTAGACAGATATCTGCTTAACCTGTGGAAGCGAAAGAAGCAGTGGGAAGAGCAGCTTGGGGGCCGCACGTGGGACAGTGAGCTCCGAAAAAGGATCCCAAACGCGGCAGACAGATAGGGCGCACAGGAGTAACCTAGGAGAAATAAAGGATATCAATGCATGAAGCCGCGAAGTGGTCACAGAAGTGGGGGAGGTCACAGAGACGGTGGCTCATGAAAGCGAAGCAGGGCACTAGACAGACGTCTGCTTAACCTGTGGAGTAAAAAGACGCAGTGAAAAGAGCCTCTTAGGGGGCGCACGTGGGACGGTGGGCTTCGAAAAAGGGTCCCTAACTCATCAAAGAGGTAGGGCGCTCAGGTATAACCTAGGAGAAATAAAGGATATCAATGCATGAAGCTGCGAAGTGGTCACAGAAGTGGAGGAGGTCACGGAGACGGTGGCTCATGAAAGCGAAGCAGGGGCATTAGGCAGATGTCTGCTTAACCTGTGGAAGCGAAAGAAGCAGTGAAAAGACCATATTAGGGGGCGCACGTGGGACAGTGGGCTTCGAAAAAGGATCCCTAACTCGGCAGAAAGTTAGGGCGCTCATGGGTAACCTAGGAGAAATAAAGGATATCAATGCATGGAGCCGCGAAGTGGTCACAGAAGTGGAGGAGGTCACGGAGACGGTGGCTCATGAAAGCGAAGCAGGGGCACTAGACAGACGTCTGCTTAACCTGTGGAAGCGAAAGAAGCAGTAGGAAGAGCAGTTTGGGGGCCGCACGTGGGACAGAGGACAAAAAAAAGGATCCCCAACTCGGCAAAGAGATAGGGCGCTGAGGTATAACCTAGGAGAAATAAAGGATATCAATGCATGGAGCCGCGAAGTGGTCACAGAAGTGGAGGAGTTCACGGAGACGGTGGCTCATGAAAGCGAAGCAGGGGCACTAGACAGACGTCTGCGTAGCCTGTGAAAGCGAAAGAAGCAGTGGCAAGGGCAGCTTAGGGGCCGCACGTCGGACAGTGGGCTCCGAAAAAGGATCCCTAACTCGGCAGACAGATAGGGCGCACAGGAGTAACCTACGAGAAATAAAGGATATCAATGCATGGAGCCGCGAAGTGGTCACAGAAGTGGAGGAGGTCACCGAGACGGTGGCTGATGAAAGCGAAGCAGGGGCACTAGACAGCCGTCTGCTTAACCTGTGGAAGCAAAAGAAGCAGTGGGAAAAGCGGCATGGGGGCCGCACGTGGGACTGTGGACAAAAAAAGGATCCCTAACTCGGCAGAGAGATAGGGCGCACAGGAGTAACCTAGGCGAAATAAAGGATATCAATGCATGAAGCCGTCAAGTGGTCACAGAAGTGAGGAGGTCACAGAGACGATGGCTCATGAAAGCGAAGCAGGGGCACAAGACAGACATCTGCTTAACCTGTGGAAGCGAAGGAAGAAGTGCGAAGAGCAGCTTGGGGGCCGCACGTGGGACAGTGGGCTCCGAAAGAGGATCCCTAACTCGGCAGACAGATAGGGCGCACAGGAGTAACCTACGAGAAATAAAGGATATCAATGCATGGAGCCGCGAAGTGGTCACAGAAGTGGAGGAGGTCACCGAGACGGTGGCTGATGAAAGCGAAGCAGGGGCACTAGACAGACGTCTGCTTAACCTGTGGAAGCGAAAGAAGCAGTGGGGAGAGCAGCTTGGGGGCCGCACGTGGGACAGTGGACAAAGAAAAAGGATCCCCAACTCGGCAGAGAGATAGGGCGCAAAGGAGTAACCTAGGAGAAATAAAGGATATCAATGCATGGAGCCGCGGAGTGGTCACAGAAGTGGAGGAGGTCACGGATACGGTGGCTCATGAAAGCGAAGCAGGGGCACTAGACAGACGTCTGCTTAACCTGTGGAAGCGAAAGAAGCAGTGGAAAAAGCAGCTTGGGGTCCGCACGTGTGACTGTGGACAAAAAAGGATCCCTAACTCGGCAGAGAGATAGGGCGCACAGGAGTAACCTAGGAGAAATAAAGGATATCAATGCACAGAGCCGCGAAGCGGTCAGAGAAGTGGAGGAGGTCACCGAGACGGTGGCTGATGAAAGCGAAGCAGGGGCACTAGACAGACGTCTGCTTAACCTGTGGAAGCGAAAGATGCAGTGGGAAGAGCAGCTTAGGGCTGCACATCGGACAGTGGGCTCCGAAAAGTGATCCCTAACTCGGCAGACAAATAGGGCGCACAGGAGTAACCTAGGGGAATAAAGAAAATCAATGCATGGAGCCGCGAAGTGGTCAGAGAAGTGGAGGAGGTCACAGAGACAGTGGCTGATGAAACCGAAGCAGGGGCACAAGACAGACTTCTGCTTGACATGTGAAAGGAAATGAAGCAGTGGGAAGAGCAGCTTGGGGGCCGCACGTGGGACAGTGGGCTCCGAAAAATTATTCCCAACTCGGCAGAGAGATAGGGCGCACAGGAGTAACCTAGTCGAAATAAAGGATATCAATGTATAGAGCCGCGAAGTGGTCACCGAAGTGGAGGACGTCTCAGAGACGGTTGCTGATGAAAGCGAAGCAGGGGCACTAGACAGACATCTGCTTAGCCTGTGCAAGCGATAGAAGCAGTGGGAAGAGCAGCTTAGGGGCCGCGAGTCGGACAGTGAGCTCCGAAAAAGGATCCCTAACTCGGCAGACAGATAGGGCGCACAGGAGTAACCTAGGAGAAATAAAGGATATCAATGCATGAAGCCGTCAAGTGGTCACAGAAGTGAGGAGGTCACAGAGACGGTGGCTCATGAAAGCGAAGCAGGGGCACTAGACAGACGTCTGCTTAACCTGTGGAAGCGAAAGAAGCAGTGGGGAGAGCAGCTTGGGGGCCGCACGTGGGACAGTGGACAAAGAAAAAGGATCCCCAACTCGGCAGAGAGATAGGGCGCACAGGATTAACCTAGGAGAAATAAAGGATATCAATGCATGGAGCCGCGAAGTGGTCACAGAAGTGGAGGATGTCACAGAGACGGTGGCTCATGAAAGCGAAGCAGGGGCACTAGACAGACATCTGCTTAACCTGTAGAAGCGAAAGAAGCAGTGGGAAGAGCAGCTTACGGGCCGCACGTCGGACAGTGGGCTTCGAAAAAGGATCCCTAACTCGGCAGACAGATAGGGCGCACAGGAGTAACCTAGGAGAAATAAAGGATGTCAATGCATGAAGCCGCAAAGTGGTCACAGAAGTGGGGGAGGTCACAGAGACGGTGGCTCATGAAAGCGAAGCAGGGCACTAGACAGACGTCTGCTTAACCTGTGGAGTAAAAAGAAGCAGTGAAAAGAGCATCTTAGGGGCCGCACGTGGGACAGTGGGCTTCGAAAAAGGATCCCTAACTCGGCAGACAGGGCGCACAGGAATAACCTAGGAGAAATAAAGGATATCAATGCATAGAGCCGCGAAGCGGTCACAGAAGTGGAGGAGGTCACTGAGATGGTGGCTCATGAAAGCGAAGCAGGGGCACTAGACAGATATCTGCTTAACCTGTGGAAGCGAAAGAAGCAGTGGGAAGAGCAGCTTGGGGGCCGCACGTGGGACAGTGAGCTCCGAAAAAGGATCCCAAACGCGGCAGACAGATAGGGCGCACAGGAGTAACCTAGGAGAAATAAAGGATATGAATGCATGAAGCCGCGAAGTGGTCACAGAAGTGGGGGAGGTCACAGAGACGGTGGCTCATGAAAGCGAAGCAGGGGCATTAGACAGACGTCTGCTTAACCTGTGGAAGCGAAAGAAGCAGTCGGAAGAGCAGCTTACGGGCCGCACGTCGGACAGTGGGATTCGAAAAAGGATCTCTAACTCGTCAAAGAGGTAGGGCGCTCAGGTATAACCTAGGAGAAATAAAGGATATCAATGCATGGAGCCGCGAAGTGGTCGCAGAGGTGGAGGAGGTCACGGAGACGGTGGCTGATGAAAGCGAAGCAGGGGCATTAGACAGACGTCTGCGTAACCTATGGAAGCGAAAGATGCAGTGGGAAGAGCCTTGGGGGCCGCACGTGGGACAGTGGACAAAGAAAAAGGATCCCCAACTCGGCAGAGAGATAGGGCGCACAGGAGTAACCTAGGAGAAATAAAGAATATCAATGCATGGAGCCGCGAAGTGGTCACAGAAGTGGAGGATGTCACAGAGACGGTGGCTCATGAAAGCGAAGCAGGGGCACTAGACAGACGTCTGCTTAACCTTTGGAAGCGAAAGAAGCATTGGGAAGAGCAGCTTACGGGCCGCACGTCGGACAGTGGGCTTCGAAAAAGGATCCCTAACTCGGCAGACAGGGCGCACAGGAGTAACCTAGGAGAAATAAAGGATATCAATGCATAGAGCCGCGAAGCGGTCACAGAAGTGGAGGAGGTCACTGAGATGGTGGCTCATGAAAGCGAAGCAGGGGCACTAGACAGATATCTGCTTAACCTGTGGAAGCGAAAGAAGCAGTGGGAAGAGCAGCTTGGGGGCCGCACGTGGGACAGTGAGCTCCGAAAAAGGATCCCAAACGCGGCAGACAGATAGGGCGCACAGGAGTAACCTAGGAGAAATAAAGGATATCAATGCATGAAGCCGCGAAGTGGTCACAGAAGTGGGGGAGGTCACAGAGACGGTGGCTCATGAAAGCGAAGCAGGGCACTAGACAGACGTCTGCTTAACCTGTGGAGTAAAAAGACGCAGTGAAAAGAGCATCTTAGGGGGCGCACGTGGGACAGTGGGCTTCGAAAAAGGGTCCCTAACTCGTCAGAAAGGTAGGGCGCTCAGGTATAACCTAGGAGAAATAAAGGATATCAATGCATGGAGCTGCGAAGTGGTCACAGAAGTGGAGGAGGTCACGGAGACGGTGGCTCATGAAAGCGAAGCAGGGGCATTAGGCAGATGTCTGCTTAACCTGTGGAAGCGAAAGAAGCAGTGAAAAGACCATATTAGGGGGCGCACGTGGGACAGTGGGCTTCGAAAAAGGATCCCTAACTCGGCAGAAAATTAGGGCGCTCATGGGTAACCTAGGAGATATAAAGGATATCAAGGCATGGAGCCGCGAAGTGGTCACAGAAGTGGAGGATGTCACAGAGACGGTGGCTCATGAAAGCGAAGCAGGGGCACTAGACAGACGTCTGCTTAACCTTTGGAAGCGAAAGAAGCAGTGGGAAGAGCAGCTTTCGGGCCGCACGTCGGACAGTGGGCTTCGAAAAAGGATCCCTAACTCGGCAGACAGGGCGCACAGGAGTAACCTAGGAGAAATAAAGGATATCAATGCATAGAGCCGCGAAGCGGTCACAGAAGTGGAGGAGGTCACTGAGATGGTGGCTCATGAAAGCGAAGCAGGGGCACTAGACAGATATCTGCTTAACCTGTGGAAGCGAAAGAAGCAGTGGGAAGAGCAGCTTGGGGGCCGCACGTGGGACAGTGAGCTCCGAAAGAGGATCCCAAACGCGGCAGACAGATAGGGCGCACAGGAGTAACCTAGGAGAAATAAAGGATATCAATGCATGAAGCCGCGAAGTGGTCCCAGAAGTGGGGGAGGTCACAGAGACGGTGGCTCATGAAAGCGAAGCAGGGCACTAGACAGACGTCTGCTTAACCTGTGGAGTAAAAAGACGCAGTGAAAAGAGCCTCTTAGGGGGCGCACCTGGGACAGTGGGCTTCGAAAAAGGGTCCCTAACTCGTCAAAGAGGTAGGGCGCTCAGGTATAACCTAGGAGAAATAAAGGATATCAATGCATGAAGCTGCGAAGTGGTCACAGAAGTGGAGGAGGTCACGGAGACGGTGGCTCATGAAAGCGAAGCAGGGGCATTAGGCAGATGTCTGCTTAACCTGTGGAAGCGAAAGAAGCAGTGAAAAGACCATATTAGGGGGCGCACGTGGGACAGTGGGCTTCGAAAAAGGATCCCTAACTCGGCAGAAAGTTAGGGCGCTCATGGGTAACCTAGGAGAAATAAAGGATATCAATGCATGGAGCCGCGAAGTGGTCACAGAAGTGGAGGAGGTCACGGAGACGGTGGCTCATGAAAGCGAAGCAGGGGCACTAGACAGACGTCTGCTTAACCTGTGGAAGCGAAAGAAGCAGTAGGAAGAGCAGTTTGGGGGCCGCACGTGGGACAGAGGACAAAAAAAAAGGATCCCCAACTCGGCAAAGAGATAGGGCGCTGAGGTATAACCTAGGAGAAATAAAGGATATCAATGCATGGAGCCGCGAAGTGGTCACAGAAGTGGAGGAGTTCACGGAGACGGTGGCTCATGAAAGCGAAGCAGGGGCACTAGACAGACGTCTGCGTAGCCTGTGAAAGCGAAAGAAGCAGTGGCAAGGGCAGCTTAGGGGCCGCACGTCGGACAGTGGGCTCCGAAAAAGGATCCCTAACTCGGCAGACAGATAGGGCGCACAGGAGTAACCTACTAGAAATAAAGGATATCAATGCATGGAGCCGCGAAGTGGTCACAGAAGTGGAGGAGGTCACCGAGACGGTGGCTGATGAAAGCGAAGCAGGGGCACTAGACAGCCGTCTGCTTAACCTGTGGAAGCAAAAGAAGCAGTGCGAAAAGCGGCATGGGGGCCGCACGTGGGACTGTGGACAAAAAAAGGATCCCTAACTCGGCAGAGAGATAGGGCGCACAGGAGTAACCTAGGCGAAATAAAGGATATCAATGCATGAAGCCGTCAAGTGGTCACAGAAGTGAGGAGGTCACAGAGACGATGGCTCATGAAAGCGAAGCAGGGGCACAAGACAGACATCTGCTTAACCTGTGGAAGCGAGGAAGAAGTGCGAAGAGCAGTTCGGGGGCCGCACGTGGGACAGTGGGCTCCGAAAGAGGATCCCTAACTCGGCAGACAGATAGGGCGCACAGGAGTAACCTACGAGAAATAAAGGATATCAATGCATGGAGCCGCGAAGTGGTCACAGAAGTGGAGGAGGTCACCGAGACGGTGGCTGATGAAAGCGAAGCAGGGGCACTAGACAGACGTCTGCTTAACCTGTGGAAGCGAAAGAAGCAGTGGGGAGAGCAGCTTGGGGGCCGCACGTGGGACAGTGGACAAAGAAAAAGGATCCCCAACTCGGCAGAGAGATAGGGCGCAAAGGAGTAACCTAGGAGAAATAAAGGATATTAATGCATGGAGCCGCGGAGTGGTCACGGATACGGTGGCTCATGAAAGCGAAGCAGGGGCACTAGACAGACGTCTGCTTAACCTGTGGAAGCGAAAGAAGCAGTGGAAAAAGCAGCTTGGGGGCCGCACGTGTGACTGTGGACAAAAAAGGATCCCTAACTCGGCAGAGAGATAGGGCGCACAGGAGTAACCTAGGAGAAATAAAGGATATCAATGCACAGAGCCGCGAAGCGGTCAGAGAAGTGGAGGAGGTCACCGAGACGGTGGCTGATGAAAGCGAAGCAGGGGCACTAGACAGACGTCTGCTTAACCTGTGGAAGCGAAAGATGCAGTGGGAAGAGCAGCTTAGGGCTGCACATCGGACAGTGGGCTCCGAAAAGTGATCCCTAACTCGGCAGACAAATAGGGCGCACAGGAGTAACCTAGGGGAATAAAGAAAATCAATGCATGGAGCCGCGAAGTGGTCAGAGAAGTGGAGGAGGTCACAGAGACAGTGGCTGATGAAACCGAAGCAGGGGCACAAGACAGACTTCTGCTTGACATGTGAAAGGAAATGAAGCAGTGGGAAGAGCAGCTTGGGGGCCGCACGTGGGACAGTGGGCTCCGAAAAATTATTCCCAACTCGGCAGAGAGATAGGGCGCACAGGAGTAACCTAGTCGAAATAAAGGATATCAATGTATAGAGCCGCGAAGTGGTCACCGAAGTGGAGGACGTCTCAGAGACGGTTGCTGATGAAAGCGAAGCAGGGGCACTAGACAGACATCTGCTTAGCCTGTGCAAGCGATAGAAGCAGTGGGAAGAGCAGCTTAGGGGCCGCGAGTCGGACAGTGAGCTCCGAAAAAGGATCCCTAACTCGGCAGACAGATAGGGCGCACAGGAGTAACCTAGGAGAAATAAAGGATATCAATGCATGAAGCCGTCAAGTGGTCACAGAAGTGAGGAGGTCACAGAGACGGTGGCTCATGAAAGCGAAGCAGGGGCACTAGACAGACGTCTGCTTAACCTGTGGAAGCGAAAGAAGCAGTGGGGAGAGCAGCTTGGGGGCCGCACGTGGGACAGTGGACAAAGAAAAAGGATCCCCAACTCGGCAGAGAGATAGGGCGCACAGGAGTAACCTAGGTAAAATAAAGGATATCAATGCATAGAGCCGCGAAGCGGTCACAGAAGTGGAGGTCACTGAGATGGTGGCTCACGAAAGCGAAGCAGGGGCACTAGAAAGATATCTGCTTAACCTGTGGAAGCGAAAGAAGCAGTGGGAAGAGCAGCTTGGGGGCCGCACGTGGGACAGTGGGCTTCTAAAAGGATCCCTAACTCGGCAGAAAATTAGGGCGCTCATGGGTAACCTAGGAGAAATAAAGGATATCAATGCATGGAGCCGCGAAGTGGTCACAGAAGTGGAGGAGGTCACGGAGACAGTGGCTCAAGAAAGCAAAGCAGGGACATTAGACAGAAGTCTGCTTAACCTGTGGAAGCAAAAGAAGCAGTAGGAAGAGCAG